>KV429058.1:181769-362825 GCA_001632345.1 Daedalea quercina L-15889 | reverse complement strand
TAGAACACAAGTCCATAACAGGTAAGGATAAGTCCTATCCTGTCATGTAACACCCAAAATAGTCGAAGTTCAACACAATGTTGGTAGTGCCACTCAGTTCTGGTTCAAAACCGTTCACCGGCTCGTCGAGAAATCGAAGCGGTTCGATCAGGTGGAGGATGCCGCGGAGCAGTTTATGGAGAAGAGGATGACATCGCATCGTGAGTATGATGATGACGCAATCATCTTTGATCCAAGCAGCCCAGCTGGATCTGACGGAGAGGGTATGCTGGACAATGAGGACGAGTGATCTGTAATATAGCATGACCAAGCTGCTGTGTTCTGTCGTAGTCTCGATCCGTCACATTCGACTGTATTGCCTGCATTCCACCACTTCAATTGACCTATTGATAAATGCTCATTAAATTTGATACTGGGGAATCTCTAACGACTGAGTTGACTGAGTGGTATTTGGTCACTGAGCCCGCTGACGGTAGGTGTCTGATGAATATCGAGGGTCAAAATCGAGGTGTTAACAGCTACCCCGCTGACCCTGTGCTAACGCCTCCTAACACTCGCTGAAGCCTCTAAAATCGCTGATGTCAGCACGTCAGCGAATTTCCAGTTTTACTGATGCTTTGCATTAGTACTGTTCCGGTTTGCATTACTGGTACAGTGACAGTAGCGCGCCGTCGATAGTCGAGTGGGTTGCAAGAGAAGCGCAAGAGAAATGAACACGTGCCAAATGCGCGCGAGAGGCTGTTGGCAAGTCATGCATGGAAGCGTCCGCCGTCGATCTATGTAGGGGCGGTGCCTCAGTCACGGGCAGAGCGGCGGTGCACAGCTCACCGCGCGTTCTTTGGCACACGTTTTCATCCTCAGTCACGGTGGCAAGCGTGAGTGCGGCACACACGACGAATTCAGTCCGGGGAAACGCCCGAAAACCCCACTGGCACCAAGAACTTGTTCGACTCATTCCCTCAGCCTGAGGCTGGACATCCTCGAGCCTATTTGCTCATGATCAGCCTCAAAATCTACCCCTTCATCCCTGCGCTCGTGCATGGAGTGATTTGACCTCCAGAGACTCGTATCTATCCACGCCATCGTTGTCGGATCCTCGTCTCATGGTGCCCTCCCCGCCAGCCTCGCTTCTCCCGATCATAAGTATCGCGTATTGTTCCCTAATATATAAGCCCTAACCAGACCAGACCAGCTCATGTCTCCCGCCATCAAGATATTGACTATGGGACATTCTCCCGCCGTGGACTCATGGATACATCGAAAGGTAATTGATTACTGCTTTCTCAACATCCGTCATAACCCATGGCAAGGGGCTACTTCAGCGAGGGAATCTGAGGCTTCGCCGGATGGAAGATAAGGATCCTTGAATCGGTGAATTCTTGCACACTGAATCTGCCATAGCCGGATTCTCCGCTGTACTGAGAACATTAGCAATAATAGGTATCGGGGCATGACACTAGGACTGACCCGAGTCCGGCCGGCCGGCCGTCAGAGTGCACGGTTTGCCCGTTAATGTTGATAGTACCTAGGCCGATTTTCAGCATCAGTAATCCAACGACGAGTGGGTTTCGAAAGGGAAACTGACCTGATCTGATACGTGGTGCAACCTCAAAAGCAGTGTGGACATTCTCAGTCCAAAGCGAGGCCATCAAGCTATAACCGCTATCGTTTGCTTTTTCGATGGCTTCTTCCACATTATCAACCTCAACGAGGATGACGACTGACTCGCGATGACTCAGTGAGCGTTCCAAGTTAATACAATCACAACACACCGGGTCCGAACGTCTCGTCGTGCCAGAGTTGCATGTCTCGCGTTACCTTGGTAATGATATGCGGCTGCACGACGGCCCCCTCCCTTGTTGCGTCACCCAGGAGGATCTCTGCCCCTGCAGCTTTTGCATCACGGATGAGGCCAACAATGCGCTCAGCAGAGGCTTCAGAGAACAGCGGACCCAGGGGGTGGCCCGGTCCTCCGGCCTTCAATCCCGAGAACTGCTGCTGGATGGCTGCCGACAGCTGTGCGGCGACGCTGCGCTGGACGATAACGCGCTCCGTCGACATGCAGATCTGCCCTGAGTTCAACAGCGTTCCAATTGTGATGGCTTTGGCTGCGCTCTCAAGGTCCGCGTCCTCCAGGACCTAGGGACACACCTTAGTTTGTCGCATATACACGCTACGCGGGATGCTCACCACGACAGGAGCCTTGCCGCCGAGCTCCAGCATACATGGCTTAAGGTGTCGCGCGGCCTCCGCCGCAATGGCTCTTCCAGCCTTCGCACCTCCCGTGAACTGTGTGCAACTGAATCATGGCAGGGCACGGCGCAGAAAGTCGGTACTCACGTTCACCTTGCGGATGGCGGGATGCGCAATAATCTCAGCCACTCGAGCGGGTGCCTCAGCCTTGGCAGTACAGATGAAGTTGAGCACGCCGTCTGGGAGTCCAGCCTGCGGTATTCTGAGTACCAATATAACCCGATTTGACGAACATGGAAGAACAGACCTTGCGAAGGAGCTCCACGGTCAAGGCCTGGGTTCGTGGTGTCACTTCAGAACTCTTCAAGACAACCGTATTGCCACATATGATGGGGATGACAACCGAACGTAAAGCGAGTGAGAGTGGTACATTCCAAGGAGCAATAGCCAGGCTGAAGTCAAAGTCAGTCAACATGCGTTCTCGTTGCAACAGTCGTGTAAGTCGGACGCACATGACACCCATCCCCCGGCGCTGTATCACGACGTACCCGCCCGGTACACGGGAGGGGGTAGTTTCGCCCTTCAGCTCAGCGATCGAAGCCGCGTATTCGCGCACGAGCGAGACAGAGGCCCTCGTGTCCACTTGAATGAGGGCATTCGCCGCGGAGAGCTCGTCCTCCAACGCCGCGGCAAGTTTCTTCTGGTATTCCGCGGTCTCGAGGAGATCCGCTGCCTTGAGAACAACGGCAGCTCGCGCACCCAGTGGCGTCTGCTCCCACGTAGAAAAGGCGCGGGATGCGGCTGCGATAGCATCGCGCACGTCCTCGCTGGTTGCAGCCGCGGCGAGGCCAACCACTTCGTTGGAGTAGGGATTCCGTACCTCGAATGAAGCACCACTGCTAGCGGGGCGTTCCTGCCCGTCAATGAAAAGAGGTGTGAAAGGCACAGGCATCGCCGCAGCAGGGCGTGAAAGCAAGAACGATTGAGTTGCAGATGCGATGTGCTCCTGTCTTTAAAGGCTGCGTAGCGGGGTGTGAGCCTATCAGTGAACCCGGGGATCTGCGGCCTTGACGTCAGCAGTTTCAGAGGCCATCCGGTTTCACCACAGGCTGTGGTCCACGACAGATTGGCCTGTCATACCCGTAGCATCCTGCTGGTGTCCCGAGGGCCGGCCATCGCAAACTAGCAGCTCAGGAGAATCCACTGCCGGATAGTGCTCTTCCAATGATTCGAATCAGGAGGCTGGGCTGGATTAGGGCCTTTGATGCGCGATCGGAATGTCCGCCTAACCAGTAATCACTGACCGTCCAATGCGAGGGTCGTACTATTCTGAAGGGGGGGTTGCAACGTTCGAACCGCAGACGTATTCAACGAGCACACCAAAAAAGTCTAAATTCCTCCTTTTTGGCTCCGTTGCGTCTTCAGGACATCATAACGAGTGGTTTTTGCTTTTCTGTGGAGGATGCTAGGAGTGAAAGTTATTCCGTGAGAGCGAACCTGTCCAGTGGCTCGAGTTACGAGCCCTGCGGACTCGGAGATGCAAAGATCGTCATCGGCGTCACATCGGGATCGCCTCGGGCATGCTCGATATGGTATCATACGGTATCCAGATATGGGCAGAGCATCACGCTGTGTTCCTTGCGGCGAGATCCTTAGACATGATCATCTACAAGCGTATCTACAGTCTTAAATCCACCGGTGGGCCCAGCCTGAGAGTGGTCAGCACCGTCCAATGGGTCACCTTCAAAATCAGGGAGCTGGCCAGCGGGGCAACTCCACATTTGGTTCCACCGAGCGTCGGCGAGCTCCACAAATGCCTGACACGGCTACTGGAGCAACTTGAACCCCGTCAAAAAGGTGACATGATGCTAGCCTGCTGGGCCATATATAGAACTATGCAGAACTAACGTGGGCTCCGCAAAGGACGATCGGGGTAGTGCATCAGGATAACGAAGTGTCATTGATATGGGGTTCATAAAAGAATATGTTTTCGCCTTCCCGCCCATTGCAACTGCACACTATTTCTGGTGTAGCTCGCGGAGGCGACCTATTATCGTCCTAAGCTGAGAAGTTTATGAGACACCGGGATTGTGCTATAATTCTCTCAGGGTGTTTCGACGAGCGGACGGAGGCGTAGGTCTCATTCCTGCAGCTCCTCAGCCCCTTTCAGCATAATATTTCCGCTCATTTTGGCCCAGGGGGGCATCGAGGTATCCTGTCTGAGCCCGACTTTGCAGATGGGCCTGGATGGTAGCCTGGTTACACAATCCTGACGTTCGGCGGAGCGAAATTGTATCACTCAAAGCTGGATCAGTTGTTGGCTGGAGCATCGCCTCGGGCCTCGATGCTCTCCTCAACCTGAATGAGCAGAGTTACGATCCTGGTCAATGGTTAAGCGGGCATCCATCAAAGGCCCTAAGCGAGCCTCCTGATCGCAGTTGAGAGCTGCTAGTCGATAACACTTTCCCAGTGATTCGAATTTCCAGGCCACTACACATCTGGCGAGATAGGCCGGCCGGGTCGATAGTTCGTACAATGCTGGATGTCATCTGCCCCACTCCCGCAATACATAATATTCACACACCAAACTCGTCCCTGTGAGGATGTATATGGTGTGTGCAAGTTTTGGCGAGACTGTGGCGGAAGTATGACAGGCGATATTCGGAGTCAGCATTATACGAACAACCAACACGAGCGGCCCCCTACCTCGCCAGAGTGGATGGGCAGGAGACTGGCACACGATGCGTCGTGTGCACGCGTTCTAGTACGTCGGGCAATGAAGCTCATGATATCGCTCACCGATTGAATACGTACTGCTCGATATCATACAGATTATACTAAAGACAGCGACCAGAGTTAACACTACAGTAGGACATGCAAGAAAGCGCACATTTCAGAGACACGGAATGGTGATACAAGGAATGCCGTGCTGTGTTTCAACGACGTAATCACAACTCCGTCTTCTGCAGCTTCTGCCCCGCCGTCTTGACTTTTTCACCGCCAGCTTCAACATTCTCACCAACGTTCTCCTTCGCAGTTTCCGCACCGCCCGTCAACTTCTCAATCACCTAAAATCCCCCCGTCAGCGCCTCACTTCGCGCGAAGCCGAAGCATCTCTATCACTCACCTTGCCAATCTGCTCCTCCGCCGCCTCCGTCGCGCCATGGAGCACGCCCTTCACCTTCCCGATGATGGCCTCAGCGCGCCCCTGGCTCTGCACGTACCGGATCCTCACCTCCTGGAGAAGCCCTGGCCGGCTCGTCGGGACCGCCTCCTCTGAGAGCCCGTGTTCGCGCAGATACGCCCGCAGCCGCGCGTCGGGCCACACCAAGTACGGCGTTGTGCGCGCATTGTACTCGGTGTGCTTGTTCTGCATCAACTTCACCAGCTCGTCCCGCGTCTTCTGCGCGTCGCTCCGGATGTAACCGTGCTCGATCAGCCACGCGCGCATGTCTGAGTCATCCCAGGCGCTCCAAAGCGTGTCTTGAGTGTGTGCGTAGTTGTCACTGTTCCCGGTCGCATCGAGGACGCGTTAGTTTATATGACGTTGGGACGATGGTGCGTAAGACTACTCACGCGAGCAGCTTCTCGAGCTTCTCCCGCTTCACCTGCACATTGCTCTTGATCACACCATGCTCGACAAGCCACTCCTTCATCTGTGAATCGTCCCAACTTGACCACACCGTCTCCTGCGGGCCGTAGTAGTAGTTCTTCATCAATGCCAGGTACTCCTCCCGCTTCTTCTGCGCTTCCGGCTTCACAATACCGTGCTTGAGAAGCCATTGGTGCTGCAAACATGGTCACTACATATACGTCTACTATAATGCTGCTGCTTACGATGTACGAATCACTCCATGCCTCCCAGATGGGGTTCGCCGCCGACGCATACGTGTCGCGCATCCACTGCAACAGCTGATTGCGGGTGGCTTGCTGCTTTGTTTCGATCACGCCTTTGCTCTCGAGGTACGTTCGGAGCGCGTTGTCGTCCCACGTCGAGTAGACGTAGTCCTTCGAGTCATCGAGGGCCTGCTCGACATGCGCGGTGGCCGAGGAAGCGGCGTTACCCACACTCTTACTTGCCTGGTGCCATTTGTCGCCATACACAACAGTGCTTGCCTTCGCACTCACGCTGCTGCCCAGGGAACTTGCACTGGCACCGGCGCTCGACGCACTCTGGCTAGCCTGGCCCGCGAGGGAGGAGGCACTGTTGCTATATGCAGACGCGCTCGAGGAGGCCTGCGCCCATTTCTGCTTGGCTAGAAGGGCTAACTGCTCGCGCGTGCCCGAGGGCTCAACTACACCCTGCTCAAGGAGAAACTCGCGGAGACGGGACTCGTCCCAGGTTTCGAAGGCATCCTGCTTGAAGTGCCCGTAGTAGTTCCAAAACGCGGCTTGCGCTTGGCCAGCTTGGTCCCCGGCCCAGTCGGTCTGGGCGGCGCCCCATGAGGCGGCGGTGTGCGAGGCGGTCTCCCAGTTGGATGAGACAAGAGACCTGAGTTGTTTCGCGGACGGTCCGGGGGTGGTGGTGGGGATGGGGATGTTCCGGGAGTCGAGCCATGCGATCAGTTCGGAGGGTGTCCAGCTAGTGTATGCTATGTGACTAGTTGCACGATCAGGCCTCTGTGCGAAACATCATGAATTACCTGGCGGCCGGGCTGTTGACGACGAGGAGTGGCCCCAGAGCGAGGCCTGTGAGCTCAGTGTCACAGCAAGGAGAACGAGACTTGGCGAGAGTTTCATTGTTGCGTAGGCAGGAGACGAGTGTGAGATCAGGTCGTTAGTTCGTGCAGCAGGTCGTGAGAGAGGGAAGGAAAAAGAGTGAGGGCCGAAGAGCGGCAGAGTGGGTATAAGTAGCCTCCAGCCATCCCAGGTCGAACAACATGGAGAGAGCCAGACTGACAGCTGAGGAGTCTCGCGACGTCATCCACCCGCCACACCCGCGTCATCGGCAGGGCCCGCTCCCCGCCCACCACGGCGCTCAGCACCCACGCCAGGGTTAGGGTCCTGCCTTGGCTTACGTATTCATTGTCCAGTTCAAGTAATCGCCGTTTCCTTCGCCGCGCGCCCTCAGGCTGCCTGTGGACACCACCGCCAGGCGGAACATACTTAGCCCATCTCAGAATAATCATCTTTCCGAGTAGCGTAAATACTAACCTTGTATACTTATCTGTCACACAACAGTGGTATGCTCAATGGGTGCTAGCTTAGCCTTATAATCAGTATTTAGGCGACAATCAGTAGGCGACGATACCTCTTGTTCTCAATGTACTAGAAGTCAGCATCCTGGACATCAAAAACTTTCAGGCAAACCGTGCGTGCAAGGATTGTGGAGCAGAGTAGCGAACCTTCGACTGAGGTGTGTGCAGATTCTCGGGGGACCGGCTAAGCCCAGAATTCGGTAGGTTCGCGCCCACTAGGTATAGAGAGCAGGGAGAGGTTTATCAGGATCATGTAAATCAGTGCAAACAGATCGCTTGTTTCAATTTGGGAGTTGCTAAGGGACGTTAAGATGACGTTAACTGAGTGCGAAGACGTGGCGGGAAACGCGGGGACTCGAAGCGCCGGTTACAACGAATCTACGATACGATCGTCGGGAAGCAGCGCAGCGATGTGCGGACTGTCTCTCGTAACCGTCACTCATCCATCGCGCTCATCCGGCCTCGCTCGACTCCTTTTCTGCTAGAGCAAACACGAACCATCTCTTGCTAAGTTCGCGCACAGCCAATGTCGAACAAATACACTACATGTCCGCCATGCACTGCCGAAGTGCTTGAAGGGCTGACATCATGGGAGGGTTCAATACTCCAAGTCTGTTCGGACGGTGCGTCGACATTACCCTTCGTGCTACAGGCCCGACTCCCGCATGCTCATCCGCCCTAATGCCTTTACGGCGCTGGACAGGCTGAACACTTCCTCCGGGTCACAGCCTGGGAATCACCCAGCGTGATGGGTCTCGCTCGTATATGTGTGCGCACCCGTCCGATACAATCCCGCCCTTATCTGACGACCCTCACCATGTCCGCCCCCCAGCTCGCGACGGCGCAGACGCCGCTCAGCATCCTCATCGTCGGCTGCGGCCTCGGCGGGCTCGCCGCGGCGTGTGCGCTCACCGACGCTGGCCACAATGTTACCATGGTCGAGGCCGCGCCCGCCATCGGCGACGTCGGTGCGGGCATCCAGGTCTCGCCGAACGTCACCCGCCTCCTCACCCGCTGGGGCATCGGCGATGCGCTCGCGAAGGTCGCCGTCAAGCCCGCGCGCTTCGTCACGCGGCGCTATGCGAATGGCAAGATCATCGGCGTGACGCCACTCAACGGCGAGGGCATCACGACCCCGGACCTGCCGTATTACAACGTCCACCGCGCGGACCTCCACCGCCTCCTGTACGAGCGGGTCGCACCGCGTGTCACGCTGCGGCTGAACTCAAGGGTGGTAAGCGCGGACCCGGAGGCGCCGAGCTTGACGCTGGAGTCTGGGGAAGTTCTGCACGGGGACTTGGTTGTGGGCGCGGATGGTGTGCACAGCACGTTGCAACAGGCAGTCGTCGGCCAGAAGATTCCTGCGACACCCACGGGCGATGCGGCATACCGAGCTTTGATACCCACCGAGAAATTGCTAGCCGATCCGGATCTCAAGTCGTTCGTCGAGAACCCGGAAGTAACGTCGTGGATGGGTCCGCACAGGCACATCGTCGCGTACAATGTGGTGAGCAGGCAATCCGACTCCGGACACTTCTCTACCCCGTTAGACTGAGGTGGTATTTCCCAGCGCTCCTGCGAACTCTATAACGTCGTCTTGGCCCACCCGGACAAGGGTTCAGTCGAGTCATGGACGGCAGAAGGCAGTTCGGAGCTCATGAAGGCAGGCTACACGGACTTTGAACCTCGGTGCGTCTCCCCGCCTGCTTTTATTCTCGACTACTGACCTAGACCACGTGATACAGAATACAGAAGCTGCTTGGACTAATCGAGAGTACCCTAGAGTGGCGACTGCTCGATCGGCAGCCGCTCAAGACATGGATGCATCCCTCAGGCAGGTTGACCCTCTTGGGCGATGCTTGCCACCCCATGCTGGTACGTGCCCTACGTGGAATCCCCCACGCCCGCTCCTTGAGGCTAACACATGCCCTTCAGCCTTACCGCGCTCAAGGAGCTGCTATGGCCATCGAAGACGCCGCTGTTCTGGGAACCCTCCTCTCACACATTACCTCGGTCTCGCAGCTCCCAAGATTTGTCAAGGCCTATGAAGACCTCCGCTTGCCCCGCGCGACCGCGATGCAGCACGCAAGCAGGCTGAACCAGCAGTACGTGCACATGCCGGACGGGCCTGAGCAGGAGAAGCGCGACGCCGGGATGTGGAACGTGTTCTCAGGGGAGAAAGAGAAGGGCTCTTCCGACGATACCAAGGCGTCGGAGAAGGCCGGCGAAGTGGTCGCCGGGAGCGCGGAGATCAGCGCGACTGACGCGGAGTTGGAGAACGCAGGCGAGGCGGGCGTCAAGGAAGAGAAGAAGCTCGACGAGAACGAGAAGCAGAAGGTCGCCATGCACTTTAGTTATGACGCGGTCGGGGACGCGGAGAGGTGGTGGCATGAAGTCGGTGCCAAGGAGATTGGTGCAGACGCGAGAGTGAATGGTGCACTCTAGAGCATTGGCAACAGTGCATCATGATGATGGAGCATATTGCGCCACGAAAAGAAGTCAATCCGTAGTGTTGTAACCGGAACTGGGCAGCTAGGTAACGCTGTCGTTCCGTTTCTGTCATATTAGACGATGTGTATTCTATGGGTATCTGACTCGGAGGGGCGTTCATCTCTTTCACCGCTCAATCATCTTCCTGGTTTGAGCGACTGAAATTTGATCGTCTCTAGCGCGATCGAGGTGAGTGCGTGGTTCAGAGACTCACAGAGCATTTCACAGCGGATCTAGGAGCACCGAGATAATCCGCATATCGTGTTATTGCAGGGGGTTGTCTTCACGGAACATAGCATTGAGGGGATTGAAAACTCCGAAGTACAATTGTAATAGAAGTAATACAGTATTTAATAGCGCTACACTAATGCCTTATGTTATATGCCCCGGGAACAAACCTCAGCATATACGTCGCGGAGAACGCGTCTGCCTGAGAACGCGACATCCGAGAGACGAACCGCGATTGCAACTGACGGTCGTAGACTCATGAGGGCGCGCGTCAGTGAGTCTCCCCCAAACATATCATTCAAGGGGCCCGGAGCAACATCCCACCCGCTCGGCGGGAGTCCCTGGCGGTGTTCGTATATCTTACTATCATACATACCTGTCGGTGCACCACTCAACGCTCCAAGTTCCTCACCGTGGCCCCGACAGCGCGAGCATCGGTGTACTCTTCTGTATTGACCTAGTAGTCGTACATACAAACGCGCGCGCGGCCCTTCATTCTCCCACCGTACCAGCGATGACGCTGCCATGCACGCCCCACGACACGCCCAGACCAAAGATGACCCATCCGATCACGATGATCACCGCGCCCGTCACCAGACTCGCGTACCGTGCCCACATATACTGGGGCTCGGGCGCCTTCAGCCTCTTCTCCTTCTCCTTGTTCTCCGTCATGCCCTCGTCCAGGTTCTCCTTGGACACGGTGACGCCGACGCGCGCCGCTAAGCGGTCGACCTCGTCAGGGACGGCCCCGGGGTTGATCTGCGAGAGACGCGCGGCGGGGAGGAGCGTGGGCATGACGTAGGAGACGAGCAGGAGGCCGCCGGAGATGACGACGGAGATGAAGGCGTAGGCGAGCCACAGGGACACGCCGGGCTCGAGTGAGTCGTCCGAAGTGTCGTCTTGAAGTTTGCCCGCAGCGGTCGTAATGATCACGATGGAGGCCTGGACGACGGATTCTGTGCAAAGCTTTAAACCTCGCTTATCAAGCTGACCGACAGTTCGACTTACTCTTGATTGCAAATCTGCCAGCCCAATTTCAGTGTGAGTGGTGACTGATTGACTGGCGTGGACTTACCCTGTGGCATAATCTTGAGGATCTGGGATGATATTGCGCACAATCTCGACTTGCGGTGCTGGTGTGACAGCCTATATCACATGCCGTCAATCGATGACGCTCACGGTCAAGTTTATAGGTTTGGCGTACCTGCGACAGCGCGTAGAATACGTACGCAGCGACTGCAAGAGCCGTTAGACGGGAGTGGACGCCATAGATCTCGAGGAACACTCACTGAAGGTGGGGACCGTCTGCGAGAACCTCAGCAGAAGCATCGAGACCAGGAAGGTCAATCCGGAGACGAACACTGCAGAAGTCGCGGGACACGTCAATCGCGCGAAGCCCGACCCTGCCGCGCTGGCCACTCACGGAAGCCGATCCGCTGCCCGAAGCAGTCGATATAGATCCCGAGGAACGGCGTCAAGCACGCCGGCAGGAGCAGATAGAAGCTCGACACCCATCCGCCAATGACCGCGCCCTTCTTCAGCCGCTGCTGCGCGAATTGTCTAAGAATACGTGGGCGATGAGCGAGATGAGCGATGATGACAGAGAGGATGATCAGCGTCCGCGATAGGCAGGAACACGGTCACATGACGCACGTCGAGATGGACACGAACGCCTGCACGCCCGCGTTCTCGAACACGGCGAACGCGACGACGATCCAGAACGTCAGCGGGAGGCTGCGCACGGATCTGAAGTGGAAGCGGCGCCGGAGGTGGCCCTTGTGCAGCTTGCCGTTCGTCTGGTCGGTGATGTCATAGTGCGCGCGGAGGTAGCGATCGAGCACGACGACCGCGGCAGCGCAGAGGAAGGAGAAGCCAGCGATGGCGGCGCTGATCCAAAGCGCGTAGGAGTAGGAACCTAAATGTTCCGTGATGATGTTGGCCGTCGACTGTCCCGTGAACTGCGCAAGGTTGGCGATGCCCCTAGATGGAGAGAGTGCTCAGCGCCTGGGCCCGACATATGCGGCGAATAGAGCCTACCAGATGGCGCCTATACGTCACCGTTAGCCGATGCTCAGAAAAGCCACCGTAAACTTGACTTGCCTATTGAGAACGCAAATCCCCTACCCGGAGCAAAGTACGTCGAGAATATCCGGTGCTGGGCGTTGTCGATGGACCCGTCGCCGATAGCGGCGATGACTTTTCCGAGAATCAATAGCGCGTAGCTGTTCAGATTGTTGGTGGCACCGCCCGCCATCACGATAGAGCCCGCGAGATGGAAGCCCGCAAAGATCACCGACAGCGGGGCTCCTCCCCACTTGTCGATGCAGAACCCAAACCCGATACATAGGAAGGTGTTGATCTACTTTGTTGCGTTAGTGACATGGGCGTGAAACATGGCACGCCCTTCGTCTCACTGACAAGATTAGTGATAGCGACCTGAACCGCAAGCATGAGCGTTCTCGAAAATTTAAAGCCGCCGTCATAGCACATACCAACGTGGCGAACTGAGAGTTGTTGATGTGCGTCTCCTTAATGATTGTGGTCTTCAGAGCACTGAAGGAGATGCGTCGGTGACTACATTAACGTTAGGATGCGGAGAGGTCCCTACACGATCAGGCCCTGTACAGTGGGGATGAGTTGAGAGCGACGAGGTATAGCACGAGACGCTTACATTCGACCAGTGATTTCCGACTGGCGTTCGCCATTTCACGCGTTACATGGATGTCTGGAGGAAGGGGAGAACATACGTACAGGTACACATGCATGTCAGGACGCCTATCACGACTTGCCATCCCAAGGGTAGCCGGCGGTGTGGTGGGGTACTAATGTCGGTTGATGCGAACGACAGAGCATCGACGCTCTCCCGCTCTCCGGAAAGCTTGTCCTTCTGTAGCGAGTCATGCGAGTCGGCTGCAGGGTGTGGCATGACACTGTTCAAGGAGAGGAAGGTGGTGGTGCACTTTGTCGGGGGGATTAAGAGGGGGAGGGGACGAACGACGGAAACCAGATGGGGTCGCATCTTATCAGATACTCAGCCCGCCCCAGACGCCATTGGATCTTCGGCTGACATATGAATAGACGTCGACAGCGCGGATGTAATGGCGAGAGAAGCATGGATGGCCCATCGAAAGCGGGCTGGCCGCAAAACGAACGAGCGTCCACCGTGACATGACCGCACTCGAACGCGATCAAGTTCTAAGAATAGCGCGGTAAGGGGGCCCGACCCCACTCGGCACGCTGTTGCAGCGTCCTTCCAAAATACCCGCTAATCCTATACGAGACATCAGCAACACCATGGGCTCCAAGGGGAACGGCCGCCTTACTTCACCATTCATCGGCATTGGGTACAGAAGCGCCAAGTTGTAGGCGATCCCCGGGTGTGGCAAACCGTGACGGCCCTTCACATCGGCCTGCGTCACGCCGGATCGCCAGCGGGGGTGGATGGCTGTGGGTGGTCGTGTGCCACACTTGGCACGAGGAGAAACGTTGTCCCGCAGGTGAGCTGTGTACACATCGCCCTGCCCCGCAAATGCTGGGCGTGCTTAGGTTGTGGGCGATCAAAGGGATCCTAGGCTCGCTGTGACGGCACAGGAGATGTTCGGGGCCGTGCGGTGGACGCGTGCGGGTGTCGGGTGTCCTGCCCTGGGGCGGGGCCGATCGTCTATTTACCGCCTATCTGATAGTGGCATTTGTTATCAGATAACGGCTTGACATCTAATCAGGAGCTCAGGCTTACAGCACACCGGCTGTCGCGCGCCCGCTGTTCGAAATGCGATCACCTCCATACGCTCCCTTCGCCGCCAAAGGGTCCGTTTTCTGCTCCACAAGCATATGGAGTCAGCTGTGCAGGGGCTGCGGGAACAGAGCGGTGGCGGCGTGCACCTACTTACATACGGGTTCCATCCAGACCCGCGGGTGTAATCTGCTTACAGCATCACACGATGCAGGGCGAAACAGTGCAGGGCCTGTCGGAGCCGTTGTCCTTCGGGAGGTTTTGGCGAGGTCCCGCTGGTAGTAACAGCATGTCGGTACCGGGGCAAGGGTGGCCACAGGGTGAGAAGCTGCACAAGGTTGGGGGCGCGCTCCGGACTAACGGCATGCATGCTTCAGGACGGTCCGAGTGGAAGACGTCAGTAGGATTAACGGCTTGGCAAACCCTTGGCAGACCGCAGTACCAATAGAGTTGGGAGAACGAGATTGAGCGTGGTGGGGAGAACTACAACCAGGAGATACGTATCTTCACGTGCCGGTACCGGTCGTCCTCTATAAGGTAAATCCCGCTACCGGTTGGAGTTGAAACTGACGCGTTGACGTCCCTCCCCTGTTCCCCCCACGGTGCGAGACTTCACATGCTTCACATCCAGCACCGTCTACCGCCAGGACCTGGACTATCGCTACGTGTACCCTGACGAGCCTGCAAGGTCCAGACTTGAATGCGATGTCTGTCTGCCCGTCCGACTATTCATGTTGGATACCTGACCGCTATGCCTGTCACTGTCCCATTGAATCGCGCCGCGTACCTCAAGTTGACGGCCCGGGCGGCGGTTCCGCTGGTAAGGGTTCACATTCAGTCCCCTCCTCGAGGGCCATCTTGCACCCGCCCGTCAACCTCTATCACGCCTGTGCCTCGGCCGACAAGTCACGGTATGTCGGACATAGGCCACTCCCGCAGGTGAGTAACGACAGCCTGACAGAACTTTCTCCTTTGACAGGGCGATCTACAGAACGGTATCTCCACCCCGGGGAGACGCGTTACATCCTGGTTCTCCTTCGCGCCGTCCAGCGTGAGTCTATGCTTCCGACCTGATGAGCGCGCGGCTGAATATTGCCCTAGACCGCACCTCGGGGTCTTACGTTGTGGCTCTGGAGTGCGTGCCTCTGAGGGCTGCTGAGGCCGCTATTGAGCATGCTGTCCTCTCTTCCATACTGGATCGTGTCTCGTCAAAGCGAGGACCCTGGCATTTTTTATTTGAGGCCGGGGCCTGGGTACTTATACTCCGGTAGTCGCGATCTTCCAGATTGGGTAAGTTCTTCACATATCACGTACGTTCAACTACTTATATGCTGACTGTTACCCGTCGAAAGGCCGTATATACGTCACCTTGGCGATCCGCACCCGTCCTCGGATTCTCCGCACGCTTCGATTGTGGACGCAGAGAAAGGGCTGATCGTTCTGGCGCCATTATCTTCAACGAATATCGTGCGTTCGATTTCGCCTCGGGATCATCCTGCGGCGGAGGCTTCGACGAGAATGCGGGCCAGGCTAACAGTGATCTGGTTCTGAGGAACTCGCTCCGCAGCTACGTGTCGCCTCACGTACGCGCTGCTCTCACCCTTTCTCACCGGGCTTCCGCATGTTATCCGTCTCCACCGCCTGCTATTGAAGGCGATATTCGCAACGCATCCGAGCGGGAAAGGGAGCCAGGTATCCGGCAAGTCTCTTTCATTCGAGGGTCGCATAAAACCCCACTCATTTTACTGGACCGCAGCTCGTGCAGATGACCCGTCAATTTACGGCAGGCCGTCGTTTCCCGGACGCAAATGGTGAGGCGAGCCTCTGCAAAGGGTGTGTGGTTATCGACGCTGCCAATGAGGGCCATCCGGGGCTCCCGAGCGTGGTTTACATGACAAGGCCGTGGATGGATATGACGGTCATTTGGAAACGCCTGGCCCGGCAAACGAGAGCTGAGTGACAATCTCTAAGTGGCTCGTTGACGAGCTTGCACAAGTTCGCAGCCCTCGGTGCCTCGAGACCCCCGTCAGCACTGGTCTATACATACACTATCTTAGTGCGTCAGTGGATGCCTCGAGCCCTCACAATGTCCTTGGTTTACCATCGGCTTAATGAACTCATCTCATGTGCCAGTGTTCTCTGAATGTTCTGAACCGTCAGACGCGGCGCTTGAAGTAGACGAATCGAGTAGCGCCATCCTGACCCTACTTGATCCGAAATGAGCAAGCGCCTTTACAGGGGACACATCCACCCGGTATCTGCCGCCGCGACACTTAGGCAGACCCTAAAGAAGATTTTTGTAGGTGGGGCCGGCGTACCGCGAGATTGCACTATATGGAACCTGCATCAGTAGGTACTGGTGCGTGTAGGGTAAATGCCCATTCCCTTCTGCAAACAAAGACAGACGGGTCATGTCGGAGGGCATCGCTAGTATGTGGGCATTAATCCTTCTGTGGAGACATTACTGGACACATACAGGGCATACTTGCCCAGCACCTCCCGCCTTGGAATGCCTGCCACAACGGATGTCTTCCAGTATTGCGCGTGCCATCAATTTACACCGTCGAAAACATTATGCGTACTGCAAGCAGACATCAGCTAGGAGCTCAAGTACACACATAAAGAAGACTACACTAAGTGCAGTATCCTCTCCTGTGGATTCCAGTATGAGGTGATCATGACTAGACTCTGACTGGTGAGATCCATAGCTGAGAGACTACTGACCCGGAATCACGCTGCCTTCGATCGTGACAGTGCGTCCCTACCCTCGGGCGCAACGACGTCTGAGACATTGCGGAAGTGCTCGTAAATCCCTGCGGATGGCGGGAAGGGGGAGGGTTTCCACCAGGTCGATGCACGTGTCGCATGCGCCGTGGATCCGAGCCGCACCTGGGACGGCTTTGTGACGGTACGTCAGGCATTCATGCAGACTTAGGTTATTGAGAATGGCATGCTCCTCTGCCACTTCTCGTTCCATGACGACAACCGCGGACATCGTGTCGACGAAGGGTGGGATGAGGAAGTGCAGACGTCTGTGGGACTCTATGTCAGTCTGATTGTAGCATCAGAGGCAGGCCTAGGCTTGAGTAGCCTAGCTGAGACACTTGCGATCGTGACGGTAAGGGAAAGTCGGTGTGTCCAGTGTAGCGGTATGTACTTCAATTGACCTACGTATGCCTCTGTCTTACTGATGGCGTTACCGCAGCTGTCGGATGTACTGTAACCACTTCTGAGTGAACCTGACATGGTCACGGCGCCGCGAGCGTGTGCTGGCAGTTACTATATAGTGTGAAGGCCTAGGCCTTGATATTTAATGCATAATGCCTTAAGGCCGTGTCATGTGATCGCGACGAGGACACAACCATGCCACCGACCGTCGACGGCAACTCAGTTCTACTTCTCGCTGTTATCCGTTGTGACGTTGGAACGCCTTTCACTATGCAGATTGTTTTTCGGTGTAGCAACACATCCTCCATGCCTTATACAGAGAGAAAGTGGTGGTCTCTGCCGGTGACTCGGCCATGGATCGCCGTTCAATGCAATGGATTGCATGATTAGTACGGAAGCTGAAAGCCGAACATGTACGCCAGCACAAAGGTCAAACGCAAGCGTTGACAATCAATCCGCTAGTCTAAGAAAGCATTGAGTTAGCAGAGACGAAGTGCGACGATAGTTGGAATGGGTGCGCCGAAGTTCAGAAAGGGTCAATATATGTGAATGTGCAGCGCAAGGTTCAAGTACCTTTATCAGCATATACTGTAACTTTAACCTTACTCAGCTTTTATTTATCCACTGCGGACGGCAGAAGCGCTTCGCCAGCACAAATGAAAGACACGTATCTTCGCGAACAGAGCACATAGCGCATAGCTTCGTTAGTAGATATTCCGCGTAGTAGATATAGGAGGCAGATGGCGGCGGCCCTCCGAAGGCATCATAGCCCTCACGAGCTCGAGCTAGGCAGGCAGCTGAACGGAAGCCCAAGCAGCCGCGTGTACACCTCCAACTGCAGATCCGCACCAACATCCGCCTTCGTCGTCGCGTTCAGCACAGACACGCTGTTGTAACAGCCAGACGTCGCGACCACATCACTCTCCGCCGGGAGCGTCGTGCTCCCGCACGTCCAGATGTCCGTCGCGTTCGCATCCGCGAGGTTCCGCGAGAAGACCCATTTGTAGTCGAAAGTGCTCGGGCAGTCGTCAATGGGCGCGTAGTTCACGTTCACGATGATGCCAGGCGGGAGAACGGGGTAGAAGAAGGTGTCGAGGAGCGTCTCCACGTAGTGCACCGTGAGCACACCGTAGAGCCAGGACGACTCGCTAGAGGACGCTGTCGGGTCGCTCTCGAGCGTGGTGTATGAGACTTGCGACCCTGTTCCGCCGGAGAACGCGGTAGCCGGGATGCCCTCTTTTGCAGACTCGCAAGCGGCGCCGCTGTATTGAATCAATGAATATCGTGCTCCGGTATTAGCAGGGATATATTTGACTCACACCGTGCCAGAGATGAGTACCACTGTCCCGAGGTTGTCTGCCGAACTATGTTTAGATTGCGCAAACTTTGGTCACATCTGACGAGCACTTACTGCCGATGTTCGGTCCACTCACGACGAACTCGGGTTTAGCGCCCCAAAAGAACTTCGGCGCAAGCGTTTGAATACCGTAGTGGGCCGCGTCCACTCTAGAGATAGAGCATAAGCAAGTTACTGGGACGAAACGCAAGAATGATCGTACGGGTAGGCGTTGACATAGTTGAACCGGGCTGATAAAAAGGTTGAGATGGAACATTGACGATGTGGACGAAGCGACATACGGTTACTCGCGTTGAAGCCTTCTGCAGGAGATCCCACAGGGCAGGTATCATACTCGCAAGGCTCGGTAAGGACAGTGGGAGTTGCCGTGGTGGATCCGGTGCCTGACATGTTCTCTGCGGGGCATGACAGGACGACCTGATGAGCAAGCACTCAAAAGGTTAACAGGCTGGTGCGAACAATGACGGACAGCTGCAACGTACGTCGAATCCTGCGTCTGTCAACTCCTCATACTGCGCGCGGATCTGTGCGACAGCCCATCCATCGTCGTTCGTGAGCAGGATATTCCTAGCAAGAGCCACCGAGACACACGAGACGGCGACAGCAGCCCGAAGTAGAGCGAAGCTACGCATGTCACTTTTGGTGGAACAGAGGGAATGCGAGTCGACCAGGTGTGGGGAGCCGGATTTGCCTCTCACAATCCGTTGCAGTCTGTGCGATTCGGATATAAATATCCCCGCCATAGAACGAACGTGCGTCGGGAGCGCAGCGTCGAAGACGGCAGAGGAGAATCAGACGTTCCATCCTGTCAAGGAACAGATACATGTACGGCCGGGGTCTGGCCATAAGTGCACCGAGCTTGCGAATGGCGAAGGTTTATATCGTACGTACTTATGTGCCTCGCAGTGCGAAGGGCGCCTGTTGAGTCGGCAGCCGAAAGCGAACGGGTCAGCGGTCATATGCCTCTGTCTTTCGGGGGTGATTGGCTGCATGGTATCGCGAACTGTGGCGTGAAGTTATTTCAGGTGGCCTGCAGGCACGGAAGTACAAACGCACCGCAGGTCATCAACACTTCGAGTTTATTCGCAGGGGGTATTACGAATAGGAACACTGTACAACACACCCTACTATGCTCGAGTGCAGCTGTCATGATATGTTGGATGCTAGATCAGACAATGAGAGCCAGTCCCGCAATAGCACAGCGAGTAGATCACGTTGCATAGCTTCAACAGAATTTAGTTTATAATTCGGCGGTAGACACCTAACTGCACTAAGTGACTCATTGTAGGACAAGAACACGGCGACTCAGAATGTACGAGACGCAACGTTCGACTGCGAGAAGGTCATAGACAGCTTTGCAGGTGAGTTTGCATCGTAAATTCGCTCTATACAAAGCAAGAGAGAGTAAGTAGCCAAAGATTGAGAGTTGTCCCAATGAGAAGGTGATCGTCGCTGTACGTATCATGAACAGTTCAGCGCTTCAAGGCGGGCGCCACGCGCTAGTTGGTGGCTGGCCAGACACCCCACCGGCCCTCCCCTCCGCCTCCATCCAATGTGTCTGCCCCGTATCTGTCCACGTCTGTCCATCTATTCGGATTGTGATTACTGCTGACGGGCAATCCCCAGGCTCCAGTGGTACTAGCGAATAGCTTATTTGACTCGGATACTAGGTCGTTGTGCGGGCTCATCGATCACGGTATTACTAGGCACACTCTGCATAAGCTGCGCTACTGAGTTGCCGCTCAGAAAGGAACGTTACCTACATGAGCAGCTTTCCATCATCGGGTAAGTGCGATGGGCCCGGGTTTTATGTTGCTGAACTGGCCACCACGACAGTCGCTCAGTACAGTTGAACCACAACGGTTTTTCACATTCACCACTATGGCCCGCTCTACCGCAGCATTCGGGGGATGGTCGCGAGAAGAACTCATCTCCCGAATTGTCCAGCTTGAGAAAACGTCCACCACCAAGCGTGTGGAGGCGAGCGATGACGCACGCAGCACAAATGCGTTCGACGCCTCCGCGTACCCGCGCCGCAAGATCGCCCTGAAGTTTACGTACCACGGTGCGCACTATTCCGGACTGGAGTACCAGGTGCTCCCGTCGAGCCTGCCGACCGTAGAGGGAGTGCTGTTCGATGCACTGGTGCGTCATCGTCTCATTGACCCTCTCGGCGGACTGCAAGGTTGCGGGTGGGAAAAGTGTGGGAGGACAGACAAGGGGGTCAGTGCTGCTGCCCAGGTCGTCAGTCTCTGGGTGAGGAGTGCCCTGGGCGAGAGAAAGCAGCAGAGAGAGGTGACGGAAGAGAATGTGACGGAAGAGAATCTATCGCCAGAAGCGGAATCTTCTCAGCAGTCGCCAGCGGATGACCAGCTTGAGGGGGACCTTGCTATGATGGGCGACTGGGATGAGCCACCGACCAATGCAGCCCTCGAGAAGCCAGCAGAGACTACGTCAGAGATTCCGTACGTCTCTAAGATCAACCGGGCTTTGCCACCTACCATCCGCATCCTCGCCTGGTCGCCTGTTTCGGACGACTTCTCCGCCCGCTTCAGCTGTCGATGGCGACACTACAAGTACTTCTTTCACCCACGTGGACTCGATATCTCGGCCATGCAAGACGCAGCGTTGCGCTTGATTGGAGAGCACGACTTCCGCAATCTCTGCAGGGTGGACGCTAGCAAGCAGCTGACCTCATTCAACCGGCGCATCCTCTCAGCGAGCATTGATCCAGTGGAGGAAGACCCGAATCTCTACGTGCTTAATCTCCGCGGGACGGCGTTTCTCTACAACCAAGTCCGACACATCATGGCCGTGCTCTTTCTTGTGGGCACTAGGCTCGAGCAGCCGTCCGTCATCGCCGCGCTTCTTAACCCCGACGCGGACAACCCGCGTGCTCCTTCGCGAGAAGGCGAGCCGCAGCCACCGGTCGTATCGTGCAAACCGTTCTATGAGATGGCAGACCCTTTCCCGCTTGTGCTCTGGGACACAGGCTACGACGAGGATGCCGTATCTTGGCAGGTGGACCACAAGGCCGATGCGGAGGTCACGCCGTCAACGCATCCCAACAGTAGTGACAACGTTCACGATACCATGCAGGCTTTTCTGGAGCGATCGGAGATCCATACCGCGCTCGACGCGCACTTCCTGCGAGCGGCGGCGAAATATCACCGGCCATCCCCTCAGTACTTCCCCATCCGCGGCGAGGGGGTGGCTCCTGTGCAGAAAAATAGTGTGTTAGCAGTACCCCTAGGAGGAGGGAGGACATATAGACGTGGTGGGGAGTACACGCCGCTCCTCCTGCGTGAACGAAACCTTCCTGTCGAAGAGATCAACTCACGGTGGAGGCTGGGGAAGGGTGCGAAAAGGCTAGAACGTAAAGCTGCATCAGTTACTGAGGCAGAGTAGCAAAAAGGGTATGTCATCGTTCCCCAAAGCGCGGGGCGAGTTCGACTAACGATGTGCAGTGATTGGCACCTTGATGCCCGCGAAAGGCAACAGCCAGATCACACTGAAGGCTCAGTAAAAGTGGAAGAAGACACTTCCGTCGTTGAGTGGATCTTGTGGTATTCCTCAGGCGTACTTGCCATCGACAGCACAGGCTGATGACTATCTACGTGCTTGAGGGCGGCATATACCAGCCGATGCACGGGAGGTCTGCGATTCATGCGATGGTGCCGTCGCGCGAATCATGGTGTGGATGAACGCTCAGAGGACTGCACTGTAGAATCACACGTGCGCCGCCATGAATCATTCCACTTCTCCGACTACAGATCGAATGACAGCGATTCAGCAGGGAAGTAGCACAATGGATTCCGCTTGCCCTCATTCTCCGTTAGCAGGTGGCCCCGTGGTTAGTGACGGTATTCGTCGCTGGAATGCTCACTCGCTGTGATCGTCGTTGGTTTAGTCGAGCGGAAGAAGACGCTAGACGCAGGGAACACCGCGCTGGGCAGTGTGATGGTGTTGTTCCCGAGGGACCTACGTTCGCGTCTGTCTTCCTCTTCGGCTATGCTTAATTCTGGGGTCTTGGATTCGAACTACATCCTGGAACGCAGACCAGTCTTTGTGCACACTATCCCGCGACTCGGACTTCTTCTGGTACCCATTCCTTTTTTGCTCTACAGACGTAGACCTTTTATTTGGTTTGAGAGCAAGTCCTTGTCACTGGTGGGCATCATACACTCGATCTCATCAGATTAGCTGACTTCATCTGCAATGCACATTGTGGAAGGGCTGGATGCGGAGACTCTGGCATCGGTCAGGGAGAAAAAGAGACCCATGGACTGATCGCCCGTCATGCAACACTGCACATTCCCGCCCCAAGCACTCCTGCAGGACCGTTTCTGTGTGATTGCAAGTGATAGACTTTTCAGCGTCCCCCCTCCCTTCTCGCCTTTGGATCAAAGACTAGTTTTGCAGTTTTTGACGCTGACCATAACCATACTACCGTCAAACTCCGCCACATGCACGCTGAATGAGGTCTGCGGATGGAATTTCGTAACTGTAAAGACGACGATGTCCGGACGATCTAACATATCCACAGAAGTGTTCATGCGTTTGTCTAGAGCTATGAATGCGTTGGTTCAATTACTAGCGTGTATCAACCACAGGTAGAAAAACGGACCGTCTGACGGTTTCCATACGTCGCAGATGCGACTTTAAATCGCTGTGGGCGCAGCGGAGACAACGGTACACAGTAATGCGAAGACAATGGCGAACTTCATGGAACTTGGGTTGTGCACTTCCACTCGTGTGTCGGTGCTATGAGATAAGAGCCACGGAGAGCCTCGATGTTGCGACTTTGTAGCCAGACTTATAGGTTGTCCTTCCCCATTCCCAGTTGGCGAATCACTTTAACAGTACTACAGATAACAGTCCTCGTGTTCGTGGACGCGCGGCTGCTGGTCCTGTGAACATGCCATGGGGTTATCGCATACATACAATTGACCCCAATTGTCATTCTTAGACATTGCTTGGACAGATGAGCGGCTGACGGTTGAATGAGACCAGTGTTCAATGGCTGATGCAATGCTCAAGCAAGGCCTTACGTTGTGCTTTTTGATCATTTGCAGATGTTCATTCCATGCCATCATGATGATTCCACTTACTGTGTGGCCATAAATTTTGACTTCCAGTCAGAGGATCTTGCACGAGGTACCGAAATCTGAATGTCATGTCAGTGGAAGCAATCCCTCCGACTTCCATTGCGGAAGTATCGTGGCGCCGACTTGTAGCATAGGACTAAAGTAGTAATACGACATTAATTCAACGTCAGGTGGTGGTAACGCGCTGAAAGTCTTTTGAGTATGCACCTCGCCAATGACAAACTGCGGCCCACATCCGGTAGGATGGCTACTTTTATACAGCAAGTGTACCCCTTTTTTCTTCCACGATACGACGCGATTCAAAACTCCTATCCATTCGGCACTCAAACACTCTTACACACGACAGACCAGCCCTCCCACTCGGCCTTGCCCTCCTGGATGGCTACGATCCGCTCATACAGCGCCCGCGCAATCGGCCCACGCCCACTCGCGTGATCTGGCAGCACGATGTCCTTGCCCTCGAATCCGATCCGCCCGACGCCCGTCACGACCACCGCAGTGCCGACTGTGAACGCCTCCAACAACCTGCCCTCCTCGTGCCACGTCCGGAGGTCGGACATTGTGAGCGTGCGCTCGTGCGTGTGCAGGTGCAGCGTCTCGGGAAGGTGCGGGAGGATTGTACGTGAGGGATGCGCGGCGGAGAGCGAGATGCACGAGTCTCGCGTGACGCCCGGGAGGATAGTCCCGTCCAGAGGCGGCGTGATGACATTCCAGTCTGAGAAAGATGAACATCATTCAGAGCGGGCACTGATAGGCACTCACTGTTCTCGTCCTGCTTGATGACCACGAAGAAGTTCATGGCGCCCGCCTCCGTGATCTTGTCGTCGAGCAGCCAGAGTACCTGGTTGTAGCCCTGCAGCTCTGCGAGCTGCTGCGGCTTGAGCGTCGGTGCGTAGTTGAGGGCGAGCTTATACCCGCCCGTGCCACCTGGCCACGACCGCACAACCTCGCCGTTCGCGAGCAGGGAGATCTGGTGTGCAGAGCCAGCCTTGAAGTAGGGCCCTGCGGGGGAGCAGATGACGTAGAGAAGTGCATTGTCGGATGCCGTCACACCGAGGCCTGACAAGCGAGCAATGAGATAATGACGACAGGAACGTCCGTTCGGCACTCACTTGGTCGTGTGCCGATGACAGTGGGTCGGAGGTAAAGGCTGTAGCCTTGGATGTTTGGTATCCAGCGCGACTCGAGCGCAACTAGACGCTGGATAAGGGTGAGCAGGGCGTCTGTGTCAAAGGGCTACACATTGCGTCAGCAGTCTATTGGTTGTGAATACCGGATGCATGAGCCGATTTGAGCTTGTCTCAACCTGGGCCCATAGTGTGACGATGAAACTGGATCTGCGGTGGTCTCATAGAGAAATAGTTGTACCGAGGGCGACTCGTTTCTGACCTCCGCAAATGCTGTCTCATCAGTCATAATTTGGGACGGCACTCTCGCTAGATTTATCGACGATCTCGAGTCAACTCATGTGTCCAGTGAGATCAAGCGCACCGGAAGGGCGACACGATCCGCAGATCGACGCATGCGGGCCATGTTAAGATCTGGCCTGAACAGCCTCACTTCCCCGTTGGGTCCAACATAAGCCTATTTCCAGAGCGGTCACAACAGACTGAGGCGTTGAGGCAGATGGGGTGGCTTACCTTCATGCCCTCGAAAATGTTCGTGCTGTATTGAAAGCATGAACTTGCTGGGTCGAGGCAAAGGGGTCCGTACGGCTTGATCTCGGGGTCAGACCATCCGTGCTCAGGATCATAGCTTGCGATGAGCATATGGTCGGTCATTGTCTGTACCGATAGCAATTGCTTTATGAGCGATCATCTTGCATGCGCGAAGTGAAAGATAACAACTGCCGTTAACTGCAGCATCCCACTATTCAGAGGAGCGGAGAGCTCATGTATATCCGCACCAAACATGCCCAAGGCGGATTGAACAATGTTGGCTATATGCTCAATGAGCATGCAACATCGGCCGGAGCATAGTCCAGAACGCAACCATGGAAGTCTTAGTGGCGCGGCACGGACCTTTGGCCACTAGACTAGATTACGGCATGGGTAAGGGAGCCCTCACAGTGATGGAGGATACGGTAAGTAATGCGTTACAGGTATGCCAAATGACGCTCCTCTCCGCCGCTGCCGGACTCGATTCTGAGGCAGTCTGGGACAGTACTCACCTGGCCAAACTTGAGAGTCTCCGGCGAAGGGATTAACTTGGGTGATTGAGTTACTGAGACCTTGAGCCTTGACGCCTGTTGTGATTTCGTAGGTTGCTGACGTCGTGAAAATATCAAAGACCGAAGCAGGAGTCAACGCACGTCGAGACCAGCCGCTCCTGTACGGGTCTTTGCATGCCCATTCACGCGAGGAGCATCAATCGCGCTGGGAGACTCGATAGCCATGATGTAGAGGGGCGAGCGGGTGGTGGTGGTCAAGACGTGAGATGGCAAGTAATAAAGATTTCCGAGTCATTGTTGGGGAAAATGGAGGTAGCCACAGACCGGAACTTGGCAGAAAATGTTCAAGAGAAATCAGATGCAATCGAGTATACACCATCTAATCTTATCTCAGATGGACGCCCAGGTGTCATGGCGTCCAGCCGCCTTGCAGGCTGCCGCGACCATTCGACCTCGCAAACCAATGGACCCGCTGGGGTGGACTAATCCACGTGGACTGTACGGGAGCTGGACTCGCCAAACAGCGCCTAGATCATCAAGGTGGTAAGACGCCTTGTATACACCGACTCTTACATCGCTGTAACTTCCCTTACTGATGTCACTGTATATATCATACAAGTTTGCTTACTTACATTCGTGCGCGCTGCTTATTATAATAGTTCAAGCCCCCCGGTAACATGACTCTACTTTCTACCACTTGGATAATATATAGTACAACCCGAGAGTGGATTTCAATACCTGAGTCTCCATTTCCAGCCACTTCCTCATCACAGGCCTGCTCGTGCAATCTGGCACTCCATGCGCGTGCATCCCCAAATTAGGCAACCAGACCTAAATGGGTTAGCCACGGACCTCCGTATTGACCGCCTTACCTCATTGCTCCGGATGAGGAATATTTAATTCTCTACGGTACAAATAGCAGTTTTCAGTGAAAGTCCAACAGCCTATTCGACAGCTGTCAGTTGGTCGAGACAGTGCGACGCGGCGGTGGCGCATTATCTGTTTTGGGCGCTGTTTCCTAATCTAGTATTGATGCTGACGAAAAATACCTTGGAGAAGTTAGTGATGTTCTAGCTTGAGTCCGGCATATTAAGAAAGGCAAAATAGTCACAGTTAAATCAATCAGGATGGAATTAATGTGTTTGAAGCCTCATCGAGGCACTCCGACCTAATCGTAGTCTTTCGCTCTTATCGCCTTTGTTTATACATCACGTGATCCATGGAGTCTACTGGACTCCACGTAGACAGTCCACCCCAGTGGACGGCTTGTTCTCCGACCTCGAGCGGTTCTACTTCCATCACCCACGACTCCTCTGACACATCTGTGGATCCGAATATTGTGTCCGAGCAGTTAAACGCGAAAATGTCAGAGAAGCCGCTTGATGAGTCCGTTTCTGCGTCTCTAGAAGCGCGTACGTGCTGGTGTAGTAGCTCGTTAACCTCAGTAACTAAAGCTGGCAATAGCGAAGATGAAGACCACGGGCCTGCCAGAAGTAGATGATGGCGGTCCACCGCAATATGCGACGAGTAACGGTCAGTAATGTAACGAAATCTCGTGGTTTCTCGTATTCAAGCGGAACTCAGCGTGGCTAACGTACATCTGGCGTTGTTGCGCGCCACAGACTTTGAGCCACTGACGCCTATCCAGAGCTTCGAAATGAACCAGGCACGTTCGACGTATATGATACATGGATACGTTAACGTTAACCAAGTACTGCAGAGCCTATTGGAAGACGCTATCCCAGATCGACCTTTGATCGCGCCACTCGTGCCAATGGCTGCCTTGCGAGCAGAATATGAAGGCGGTTCGCAAGTTTTCGTGAAACAGATTGACTGGCTCACGGAGCACGGTTACGCTGGTATTCGGCGTACGCGCGGAGATGGTACGGGGAACCTTATGTAATGTCACTCCTTGGCTTACCTCGCTCTCTTAGGCGACTGTTTCTACCGGTGTAGGTCTGGCAATTAGGGCACCTACTCGACATCAACTAACTGTCGGTGTACAGCGCTCGCATTTGCGTGGATAGGACGTATAATGCTTTCGAAGGACACTCCTCTGGCGGTGATGAGTGCCATATCCGTGCTGGAGGCCTCTCAGCCACTTCTCGAAGCAGCTGGCTTCCAGCGCATGGTGTTCGAAGACTTCTACGACTGCTTGGTGTCCTTAATCAACGAAATCATCACACCCGAGAGGGACGGCCGCCTGCTGACACCGGCCATATTACTCGAAGCTTTCAACTCTCCAGAGGGTACGTACACCTGCCATATCTGGGCGGCATCCATGGGGATTGGACACGCTGATCGACGACTGCGCTTACGATAGTGTCCAACTCGATCGTCGTTTATCTCCGCTTGTTGACTTCGGCCAAAATCCGCGCGGATCCCGACGAGTACGCTGCGTTCCTGTTCCATCCGGAGATTGGGGAGCCAATGGAGGTCCGGGACTTTTGCGAGTCGTTCGTGGAGGCAGTGGGCAAGGAGGCTGGTGCGTCTGTACACAGTTGTCATTCTGCAGTGTGTAGTGATGGTTATGGCGTAGACCATGTGCAAATGACGGCACTGACAAAGGCTTTGAAAGTCAACGTCAGCGTGGCATACCTTGATGGCCATGTCCATGGAGAGGAGGGCAAGGTAGACTTCGTCCAGTTCAAGAATGTGGAAGACTCCACTATAGATCCAGTCGTCCTTTTATACAGGTAAGCCAAAGCCCCGTTTCTCGAGGTAACCGAATATTGACGCCTCTACCGATCTACCCAAGACCTGGGCATTATGACATTCTTGATCAGCGAAGTGAAGATGCGTTGGACGTGTGACCGCAGTAGAGCCCGAATGTCTACTTGGGTTGAGGGTGACTTTGGGAAGCGTAAAATCAGTATGTCCTCATCGTTAATCTGTAGAATACTTTGTATCATTGAATCTGTGTTATTGCATGTACTACCGTGGCGTACCTTATGCTACCGCGAGCGGTCTTCCTGAGCAGACCGCGCGAATAGAAGTTCATTTACTTGATGAAATGAAGGGGCCGTCATCGTGCGATCGACCCACACCGACATATACGGAGCCGCAAAGTACAGCCGCTGTGTGTTCCAGGTATTCCCTTCTGCACAAGTCTCATGGGAGCCGCGTACGCTCGGGATTGCGATGCCTGCAATGTACCTTTTCTAGGCGAACGGAATTCGCTAAGCATGATGGCTATGCTGACATAGCACTTATGTTTTGCAGAGTCTAGCCTTACCATAGAGCGATCACGCAAACAGTCCCCGTTGAATTCGGCGCCTGGTGTGCCTCGTGTCAAGTAGGGGGTGCGCCGCATACTTAGGCCGATATGCCTGGTGTGGTCGCCGGCGGCAAGCACGGAGGCAACAAATTATAGCACGGCGGAGAAATCAAGGCCTGCAGAAAAGTACCTCCACGGATATCCCTGTCGTGTCCACGGAACAATCGAGAAGTAAGACACGAGTTCACAAGCTACCGTGCCGAAAACTTTTGTATTGGTTGACTCAGGTATGGATCGTTACCGATATGCGGTCAGAGTCTGACCTATTTGTGCCGCTTTGCTCCAGCAGTGTACCCTGCAAATACGTCCCACGTCATGACTTCTATGCCTAGAAGCCACTGGCCAGTTGCGAGAGCGAAGGGCGCTGCAGTCAGTTGACTGTCAAACCCGCCCTGCCGAAGGACCGGCTGGCTGGGTGGGGCGCGAACATGCGTTCCCGCTCCTCACTGACCCACCGGACGTGGGACACAGTCTGAGACGCCTTCTGCGGAACGCCTTTGCTCCGTGGGGGATACGCACCTGTAGGCAACACATTTACCGAGAGATTGCTGAACGACCACTGGACGTAGCCAAGGTTGGCGGGAAGTAATGTTCGTTGGTGAGATGAAACTTACTTATTAACGAGGCGTCCGCGCTAATACCATACCGAAACAGTCGTAATGACCTCACGCACAGAAGAGAGAAGGAGGTTTGCAAGTGTATTAGCTCCCCTAGATTGACGCCAGCGTCTTGCGCAGGGGATCAGAGGCAAACGGTGCTCGGCCGCCAGATAAGCATTTGCCAGGATAAGTCCCACAAATGTACGCGGGAATGATGCTGTCGACAAAGCAGAACCCCGTGCCAGTGTGATAGGGAGAGTAATACTGTTGCGTCTCGGAGGGTCTTTTATCGCTGAACTTTGTCGCGTTCTCGAAGGAACCGGTCCCACCATGGCATTGCCACTGAATACAAAACTCCCTTGGCTGTGGTTCGGACGCTGGTACGACAGCATCACAACTGGGCCGCTGAGCAGGCATTTCCCAGGTAGGTGCTATTTGCAGCGCTTGGCGTCACCTTCTCGCTTCTGGAAGCACACACTGACCAGGATCATCTGACGCATCCGGTTTGGTGGACCGCTACTTTGGCTCGGCGACAGGAAGGCCTGAGGTGTGGCTACCGGATTTCTGAAATGCATAAAGAGGTGGGCCAAGGGTATGGTGTACAGGCTGCACCTCATCGCCGCCAAAATGAGCTCCCTCGAGCAGGATAGAATTGGCATCATCGGCGCTGGCGCTGCTGGACTCATCACCGCTCATACCCTCATACAGGATGGGTACAAGCATGTGGAGATACTCACCCGTGACCCGACGCCTGGGGGCATTTGGTCTGCTGGTCGAGTGTATCCCGGACTCGTCATCAACAAGTAGGCTGGCCGTCCTCTTGAGTTTGGCGAGTACTGAGGTATCGAATTTCACAGCATTCAGGGAGAATACAGATTCTCGAACCTTGAACAGCCTCCACCTATGCTCTCGGAGGCGGGCGACATCCGTCTATCCGGTCAGGACTTGCAGGCATACATGGAGAAATTTGTCGAATTATTTCTACCCGACAGAATCAGGTATAACAAAGAAGTAATCAGCGTTCGGGCAACCGCTCGTGGCGGAGTAGACCTACCTCACGATGACAATCACGTGTGGACCGTGATGGCCGAGGATGTGACGACGAGGGTCGTAGAAACCCGCGAGTACGACAAGTTGGTGCTATGCACAGGCGTACGTACACTTCGCTGCTTATTTATCGGTAATGCTGATTGTGCGTCCCGTAGGGCTGCAGCGAGCCTCATTATCCGCTGGGACTGAGCCCCAAGGAAGCGCGTTTAGCTGGGTTTCAAGGGCCAGTTATCCATTCTAGTGACTACGCCTCTCGCATGCAAGAACTGCTGGACGCAGTAAAGCCAGCTTCGGAGGGTGGCGGTACGTTATTAGTGATCGGTGGTGGCAAGTCAGGATCAGAGTACGTCATGCAATGTTGGAGAACATGCTACATGGTGCTAACGACTTCTCCATATCAGTATCGCGGCTCATATGGCGGATAAGGGGAGGAAGGTGACCATGATCTTCACCACAATTGATGCTGCGGTCGCCGCACCCATACCATTACCCAGATGGCTTGTGAGGGGCAGGTACGTGTACAGATTTTAGACATGACGTTACACAGCACTGAGAAATCGCAGGTTCTTCTCTGCTCTGTCGCCTCATATCGAGCTCCGTACATCACTGGAGTAAGTCCGACACGAATCGGTCCGTGGTGGTGTTTTAATGATTCTGTCAGACGATTCCTGCACACGACTTGGGTCGGCTCCAAACTCGTGCACGGATTTTGGGACGCATATCAATGGCTTGCGGTAGGGACCCAGCGAGCTTCACACGATGGACCTGCCTGACCAAACTTTGTCTCGTAGTTCAAAACGCTTCAAGTTCCTAACGATTCTCCTCTACGACGCGCACCAAAGTTATTCTGGTCATTGCATGCGAATAATCAGGGATCCGGCGCCTTGGGACTGTTCTACAGATTAGTCAATGAAGGTCGCATCAACGTAATCGCTCCAGCAAGGGTCTCTTCCTTCTCTGAAGATGCCCAGGCAGTGGTCCTCAGCGACGGTCGGTTAGTATATGCTGATGCAGTGGTGCTCGGTACAGGTTACCTGTCTTCCTGGAACAAGATATTCGATGGCAAGTGCACGCCCGCATCGCTTGTGTGACGAGACTCAAGAGTGTTACTGTTGCAGACATCTCCCTGCAGGAGCTCGGACTCGGCACCCATACCCTTCACCCCACAAGTCAGTATTATCGATGGGACTATACGACCCTTGAGAACTCTCCTCCACTTTCTCACCCTGCGATCAAGTCCGCGACTTCGTCAATCTATCGGGGAATAGTCCCAGCCAAGAACATTCTTCGTAGGAACTTTGCCATCAATGGCGCTATCGTGGGTGCTCTATCTGAAAAGATCTCCCGGAATAAGCATAACATATGCGTTGCAGGGCACAACGAATGTCGGATATGCGTACGAGACCACTGCCCATTGGATAGCATCGTACTTCCGTGGGGACAAATTCCTCCGGCTTCCCTCATCTGTAGAGGAAGCCTTGGCCAGTGCATCATACAACGCAGCATGGCTCCGTAAGCGATACCCTGACCAACATATGTGCGCAAATGACAGCGTCAGAAGCGATTTTGCCCTGTGGTGGTCAGTTCATTGTTTCCTTCAACAGCACTTGGACTCACCTGTTGTCACAGCTGGCCCCAAATGCTCGACACGCTCTTGGATGACATGCAGCTGCCTACTATGAGGAGCGGCGGCAATGCTTTAACATGGCCATTCCAGGTAATCGATGTGAAGGAGATCGCTCATCTCAAGGAGGAGCGAGAAGCTTTGAGAACCTCTATGTCATAGGCGGTTTATTGGACGTCCTGTATGATTATGCATCGATTATAATCTGCATCCCTATGTATTGGTGGCGACTACTTCAATGGCTCTGACCTCTTGCATGCTTACTTGAAGGCGAGCATACAGACTGCAATACTGAGACGACGGTGATTGCGTCGACAACTTCAAGACCTGCACAATACCTTTCACCTGCAGTACAGCCATTCTTAAATAACCTTACCGGTCAGTGAGAGGGCTAATACGTTCTACTGGTAGTACGACGTACACGATTACACCGCGACGCGTCCTACTGTAAGTGTAACTTAAATTTCGCACTCGACTTACACAGTCACGTGAACGTGCTACCGTTTTAAGCCGTGTGGCCTGCGGCGTCGCTTTCTCTTCGATATCCATTATCGCTGATTCACCGCCCTGGCAGTACATACTCGGACGTCCTCCTACTCTCCATGTATCAGGCAATCTGATCACAATATATGCCTTGTGATATCTTTTCTCTGTCTCGATTGTGCTATTGAACTAGATGCCTCAGAAAGGAGGCCCCAAACTGTTCGCAGAACTTCCCACTGCAACCTTGATAACCCCAACAGCCCTAGCAGGAAATGTGTACAGCGTGCCAACAAATGGTCCGTATCCCATGATCTAATCCTTTGCAAGTGGTTGACCGTGCCATCTTAGGTTATCTAAATCAACCGCTCGATCCAGGTGCTGGAATTCCGCACGATGGCTGCAGCGATCTCCCTTGCGATGACCCTGTCTGTTTGCTCTGAAGGGTGCAGCTTGTCGTACCTACTCGACATTGAAGAGTTAGCGTCGCCTATTTGCAGCATCTGCATGACGTACCACAGGAAGCTATCGCGTGCCGTCCCCTCAGCAATGTTACATACCACAGGACCCGCGGTACTTTCATTCAGCTGGTATACGCATGAATTAATGCAGCCAGTTACGTTATACCGCGCCGTGCCGTTCAAATAGTTCTGCGGGTGAGTGTAAACGTCCGAGATTACCTTGCGACTGCAAGGTTTCTGCCAGGTCGTTAAACGTACCGTGCGAAACTGCGACTTGTTTTGCAATGTTTACACTTTTACTAGATATGGCGCCGCATGCACTGGACCGTTCCAGCATCCGCTCGAGTGTCTCTTCGATGCCTTGTTCTGTCATAGTAATGCTCTCAGGTGCCTCCACTAAGAGAGCTTCAAGCCAATCTTGCACCCACTCATAGCATGTATCTTGACAATGGTAAGTTGTATGCGTGCTCACAGCCAATAATATCGCCATTAGTGGTAATCTGGAGGGGTCCGCAAGCGTCGCGAACCCCAATGCGAGCACGTCTCTGAGCCTCACGTTGTAGTACAAATCTTTTGATTCAAATACTATGGGTGCTAGTAGCACAATATTAGGACTAAAGGGGAATTTTTTTATCAAATGTCCATACTGCACCCACAAACAGAGAATACTGTATTGCACACTGCACACCCTCGCCAACCGCTAACTTGGTCGCAGTCGCAAGGTCCACAACCGGCGCCCTCGCCGGCGCCAATCGCGTTAGTTCATATGAGTCGAAGATTCCTGAGATCCGACACGCGTTCAGATAGTGCAAGCAATACCTAGATCCGGAGAATATCCGATCACTTACCGAGGTGCGCATCCGTCAGGGTCGGCGTCAACGCTGAGAGCAAGGCAGCAGACAGGGCGTTTCCAGTGTTCGTCATCTCCGTCATGAAGACGTTCCATTCCGTCGTGTTGCGCTGTTCTGCCCAGTATCGATTGGGGTAAGAATAGGCGGAGTACAAGATCGTCAGTTGCAGAGGGAGCATCTAGGGGAAATACAGGTGAGCTAACCTGGGAATGCAATGCGTGTTCGTACTAACGTTCTGCACGATGAAATTCCGCGCGCCGGACATGTACAAGACTTTCACCCAGTCCACTGCGCAACTTACGGTGTCCACTAGAGTAACCCCAGGGGTTTGTTGGCCAGTGATGAGCTCGCCAACGCCGACGTCGTTTGTCCCAATCCAGAGGGTGTACATTGTATCCGTCAGGTCCAACACTAGAGATCCATTCTCACGTTCCGTGAAGTAGAGCGGGAGCTCGTCCTCGAACACGGAGGGAAATAACCGAGGCGTAAGGTAGTTCGAGCAGGTCGCGCCCGCCTTTGCGTACGGATACAGCGTGAAGTTCCCGTACATGGCTGCATAGACGGGCCAGGCAGTAGCATTGTCTCCCGGGTCCCCCTATCCAAAGGTATTCATGACTGCGTGCCAGACGTTGCTTGACATATAACTCACTACATCGGTATAGGAGTCACCGAAGGTCACCAAATTCTTGATCTGACCGGGATAAGGTCCTTGGGCGGCGCACCATTGTGTGCAGACGAGAGCCAGGAAAGCCGACGTAAGGAACCTCGGGGTGAACATTGCAGCTGACATTCTATAGCACCCCACGGACAGTCTTTATAGACCCTATAGTCGGATATACGTGCCGCTAGAGGCGTCTCAAGGATGCCGATGTGACAGCTCTGTGGTCATCGTGTTGACGAATCTCTCCAAGTCAGTGAGACGATCAATGTTGGCCGGTTCCACATGGGACTCACGCGTGGCCCGTCCGTGGACTGAGCGATTGAATCGAAAGGGGACTCGCTGATGCACGCTGAGGGATGCGGCATTCCGCATGCCGTCCATAGGAAACGCGAAAACCATTGCCTCACATCTGCAGACACAAAAGAAAGCACGAACACTCGGCCTCTCAGGTCGGGTTTCCTGAAGGCAGACATCACGTAAGGTGCCTCTACCTAATAGTGCCGAGGACAGCGTAGTACGGCTCCCCAAGGTTCCAGTACTTATCATAGTCCATGATCTAAGGTAATGCCCGGGGCGTCCTTTCTACCTTCTGTATCATGTTTAGCTTAGCCACGTTATCCAGGTCGACGAGTTCCGCACGATAGCAGACGAGATTTCCTTAGCGATCACTCTGTCGGTCTGCTCGGAGGGGTGGAGCTCATCATACCTAATGCAACATGTGAGTCAGTCTCAAGGATCGAATTTTACTACGTACCATAAGAAGCTGTCCCGAGCTGTCCCCTCGGCGACATCGCAAGTCACCGTAGCTGCGGTGCTCTCATTTACTTGGTACACGCACGAGTTGATGCAGCCTGTGACGTTCAATGGGACGGTGCCATTCAAGTAGTTCTGAGGGTTGGCGTAGATATCGGCAACGAGTCCGTACGAGTCGAAGTAACCTATCGCGGCCAGTGATACTCATCAGTCATCTTGCAGGTAAAATTGCGACTCGAACCTACCGAGATGCGCGCCCTCAAGAGTCGGTGCCAGCGCAGTCAGCCAGGCGAGCGAAAGCGCGTTTCCCGTGTTTGTGGTCTCGGTCATCATCACATGCCACTCGGTCGTATTGCGCTCTTCCGTCCAATACCGGTTGGGGTATGAATAGGCAGAGTACAAGATCGTATCTTGCAGAGGGAGCATCTACGCGGCGTGGTCAGTCCACTTTCACCTTTGCCATTCATCAACGAGAAGGCTCACGTTCTGGAAGATGAAGTTCCTGGCACCGCTGGTGTACAAGACCCTTACCCACTCAACCGCACAGCCAATAGTGTCCACAAGCGTGACACCCGGAGTTTGGCTACCCGTCAGGAGAGCGTTGACCCCTACATCATTCGTCCCGATCCAGAGCGTGTACATGGTACTGTTCGGGTCCAACTCGAGGGAGCCATTGTACTCCTCTGTAAAGTAGAGCGGCAGCTGGTACTCGAAGACGGGCGGATACGGGCGGTAGGTCAGGTAGTTGGAGCACGTCGCGCCAGACTTGGCGAACGGGTACAGCGTGAAGTTTCCGTACATTGCCGCATAGACGGGCCATGCCGTCCCGTTGTCTCCCGGTGTGTTCTTTCCAATAGGTCAGCTCTAGCATTGATCTCACGATACGCAGCATCTACTGACCACGTCGGAATAGGAGTCACCGAATGTTACTAGGTTCTTGATCTGACCCGGGTAGGGTCCCTGGCCATTGCTGGTCCACGCAAAGCTGAGACAGGCGGTGAGCGCGGAGAGCAGGTGAAGGACGGCCATCGTGAGTTGGCCCTCGCCTTCCCAGCGTGATACCTTTTTATCCTCCTCGCACGCATAGGGGTTGCTGATTACGAGCGAGTGTGCTATCCTTGGACTGAAACTCACCCACGTATGGCTGCGCTAGCAGGGCTTACGTTCGCTTTATTTTTGTCATGCGACCAGCCCAAGAGGGTCATGGTAGAATTCGCGTCAAATTCAATACGCCCTCGGTAGACGTGATCACGAGGCTCGGATGAAGGTGGCAGGATCTGTCAGTGTCAACATACGTTCGCAGCGCGGATGCTCAAAACAGGGTCAAGAGCAGGCTGCAGTCCCGACATTTCCCCAGTTCTCAACGCGATCATGTCAACCGAGATTACGATTGGCCCCTTTGAGTCACCTGTCAGACCGCGAGACGCGATCCGTCACAGGTCATGTTACTTGTCACATCGCGGTGTCACATATCCGGTGTGCTCGACCAAGGTGTGCCACTCCTTGCCTGCACAAGTGTATCGTACTAATATCCTGCCACGTCCCTTACACAGCCGCACCGCCCTAACTCCGTCTTCTCGTGCCCATCCAAATATGCGCCACCCATCAGAGATGGGACGCACAAGGGCGCACAACGTTCCGAACCCATCGATCAGTGAGGTCCGGCCAGTCGACGTCGTACTATTGGCGTGCTTCCGAGAATATTTTGGACCACATCTGCTGCGCTTGAGATGTTGTGGCCACGTTCCATGCGCAATAGCATCTTATTCAGGCAAAAGAGGCGCTTCTTTGCATGGATTCCATGAGCTGCGTATCGCACGTGTGTCGAGTTAGGGGCATAAAAGCCTAGCATCCAACGCGTCCGAACTACGGGCCTTCAGAGACTCGTGGGAAGGGTTCTTGACTCGCGACATCGCCAGGATGACAGCATTCTCCAGGCTCTTGCCCTTCATCACGCTATCGTGTTCCTCCCTCGCGCTCGCCAGCAACATCGTGCTGACGAACGACGATGGATGGGCTGTTGCGAATATCCGCGCTCAATACGCAGATCTAGTATCTGCAGGGTATGACGTACGTCCTCCTAGTCAACCCCTGATCTGCGGGATTGTATGTCATGCTGACCTGAACAACCCTGTCTTTAGGTCATACTGTCCTGCCCCGCGGAAAACGAGTCTGGTACAGGGTCGGACACCGAGACTCCGCAAACGCTCACCGAGCCGTGCGAGTATGATACCTGCCCCACCGGTTCTCCTGCGGAGGGATACAACTCGAGTGATAGTACGTCGCTCCCCCGTCCAAGAATACTCTAGTTTCCAATTAACTGCCCTCAGCCCACTTGAACTACGTCAATGCTTATCCGTACGTCTCCTCGCACACTGTGGTCTTGTGATGTGTTGATACACATCCTGCCATCAATAGCGTGGACGCTGTCCGCTACGGTATCCAGACTCTTGCTCCGGAGTTGTTTGATGGCGCTGAGCCGGACTTTGTGGTCAGCGGCCCCAACGTCGGCAGTAAGTGCGCATGAGCGCCTTGTGGGCACCTCTGATGACCTCCTCTAGCGAACACGGGTTCAACGACCCAGATCTCAGGAACAGTGTACGTTAGAGCAGGTATCGTGACTGTACTTCACTCATCCTCACATCCCGAACACAGCGGAGCCGCCTGTGAAGCGGCGAAGGAAGGCTACCCGGCGACTGCCTTCTCAGGAGACACCGGCGCGCAGAAGTCCTACACCGAACTGTACAGCGACCCTACTTCGTCGACCTCGGAGTCCGCGTGGATCTACGCGGCCCTCACCGTCGAGTACACGGAGACGCTTCTCGCGTCGGGAAGCAGCCCACTCCTGCCTGCTGGCATCATCGTTAACGTCAACTACCCCTCCACCAGTGGATGCTCAGACGCGAGCGATTACGAGTGGGTCTTCTCGCGGAACGTTGCGGATTCGAGTGCGACGGACTACGAAACCTGCGGGAGCACGACACTGCCTACCGAGTCGAGCGTGGTGGACACGTCGGGCTGCTACGCTAGCGTCTCGGTCCTGAACGCGACGACGAAGACGGACGTGGACGCGACTATCCAGGGAGAAGTGTACAGTAGGCTGACGGCGCTGCCCTTCAGTTGCCTACCGAGCTCATAAGGCATACAAAGTGATGTCATGGTACTCGGGGGGAGTTATTGATATGAAAGCAATCAATACGGTTCTTATCGTAACCATGAGTCTGACCTCAGTCCGCGTCTCTTGCAGTAAGACCGTTCGCCAGCGAAGTCCAAACTCTAGTGTTATCCCCGACCTTCAGCTGTGTGCTAAGACTACAGGTCTGACGGTTGTTCACGGACAGGTGCGGGCTGAAGACGGTGTAACTCAAGCCTAAGTACATTGCGTCCGAGTCGCCGCAGCAGGGCTTCCCGCCTCCTCCCTCGACCGACGCACGTTCGTTTGTGCTAAACACTGGTACGCGGCAGAGGCAAGTACTTGCTTATCGCTATTGGTTGCCATTGCATCCGTGCGCGACTTTTGTGGCACCTCTGCGTCCCGCTCGCACCCCTTCTAAGCTGCCAACTTATCTTGTTATCACAGTGCCCCCTTGGTAGTGAGGCTTGAGGGAGAAAAAAGTAGCTGCGTCCTCACGCAAAAGCTATTCAAGTTGACTTGGAGTCAAACTGCTGTTATGCGTAGTTCTAAGAGCTTGAGGCCGTTATGTGGCCCACATTAGTTCACCAGTAGCTAGGGCTTTAAACACGTAGAATAAAAAAGATTATTAAAAAAGAAGAGCTTGAGGCGCCGGAAGTATGAGACACACGTGGATATCTGCAAAGAGCGCCCAGACCGTGGCCATGGTCGCTTCCTCCTCCCAGGCCCAGTGGCACGGACCGCGGTCACTGTAACATATGTTTCGAGTCATGCTTACACAGAATCAACCTGCGCATTACACTGCAGTTCCTTGTCTTTCTTTCCTGAGAGTTCATTATACGATGAATCATACAAGGATATCAGCACACTCGCGACCACGGGTAGCGGGGAAACTTTTACCAGCCGCAAATCCAGTGGTGAGTCGAGGGAGCTTGAACTTGCCGTCGTTTGAGCTAGACTGCCGCAGTTGTCCCTCTATGGCGTCCATGCATACAATTGAGATATGTTCGAGCTCGGTACTCGGAAGCACATCACGACATGGGTATCTATTCCAAGGATTCACGTCTGCCATCCAGTTGACAGTGACAGCGTACCCACATGCGTGGCTGTCCCCAAGTTGGAACGTCACCATTTCTGGTATACTGCCTATCCTTTACAGTACGTTTCTGGGCGACGTGGGCAGGCTCTCAAATGGAGGCGATGAATCTAAGGCATCTAAGTCTCTCTTCTGGTCCAGGAAGGCCGTTCGGTGGTAACTGACGTGCTTATGGACCCTTACGTAGGGGCGTTCTCCCTCCATGTGCTCGCGTCTCCGGAGCACAGCTGTCCTCGAACTTCTCTCGTATTGACACACGTGCGTGGCGTCGACTCGAAGAATACTTAAATGGCAGGATTGTGCAGCTGACGGCCCAGATTCCTTCTGACCATCTCTCGACGGAAGCATCGCACCATACCTCGAGGCATGCACAGGCTTACCGCGATACGCATCGTCACGGCATTGTCGTGCATTTCGGCGGCTTGGTGCACCGGGAACATCGTCTCGACCAACGACGATGGCTGGGCCGTGGCGCAGATTCGTGCCCTGTACACGGACTTGACTGCCGCTGGCTTCGACGTGAGCAATACCTTGTTCATATCACGTCCTGTGTGTTCGACTATTCTGATTTGACATCACTAGGTCGTCATTTCTGCTCCAGCTGACAACGAGTCCGGTACAGGATCTAGCACGGAGACTCCTCAGCCCCTTACCGAACCTTGTGAATATGATTCTTGCCCTGCTGGGTCTCCGGCGGAAGGCTACAATGCCAGCGATCGTTAGTGCAATCGTTCATGATGAGAAGCACCCCAGTCTCACGAGAGGTTTAGCTCATCTCAACTACGTGAACGCATACCCGTAAGTATAGCAACTGATCTGATGTGGGAGGTGATTTCAGCCGGCTATTGATACATAGCGTCGACGCGGTCGAATATGGCATCCAAACTCTAGCACCGGAGTTCTTTTCGGGTGCCGGACCCGATTTCGTCACCAGTGGACCGAACATTGGGAGTAAGTAACGCAATAAGCACCTTTGTTCGTTTGAACATGCTCAGCGACTGCTTTTGCTGCAGATAACCTCGGTCTCGCAGTCCTCTTCTCTGGAACGGTGTATGTCTCTCTTCCAAGTTAACACGTGTTCGTACTCATGGCTACGCATACAGGGGCGCGGCTTGTGAGGCAGCAAAGGAAGGCGTACCGGCAACCGCATTCTCTGGCGACTCCGGCTCAGAGGTGTCTTACACGACCCTCTACAGCGACCCGACAGCTTCTTCAACCGAGGCCGCCTGGATCTACTCCGCCCTGACCGTCCTCTACACCCAAGCGCTCTTCGCCACAGACAACGATCCGCTCCTTCCAGCGGGCATCATCGTCTCCGTGAACTATCCGTCGATCGACAACTGCTCCGACGCGAGCGACTACAAGTGGGTGCTCTCCCGGAATCTGTGGGACCCGTTCGCGTCGGACTTCGCCGCGTGCTCGGAGGATGGCTCTGTACTGCCCACGGAGAGCGACGTCGTTGGCACCACGGGGTGCTACAACAGCGTGACGGTGCTCAACGCGACGACGAAGGCGGACGTGGACTCGACGCTGCAGGGCGAGGTGTACAGCAGGCTGCGCGAGTTGCCGTTCAGCTGCCTGCCGAGCTCGTAGTTGCATGCATCCTTGGGATTCAGCGAATGATGGAGTGGAGAAGTCGAACTCATCTCTGCGCTGTACTGTCACGACTGACCCACCGATGTAATTGTTCCCCCCAGCCTTGAAGCTGGATCTGGATGTTTGGCCGAACATAGTAACGTCGCCCCGTGTGTGCATGGGTCAACGTCAAACGCACCCATGAGAATCCTCCCACCAACACGCGCCTTGTACGCGCTGATTCGAAAGCCGAAGGGACAGCGAGAAGTTCTTGCGGCGTCAGGCCCAGGGTGCATTATCGAACTGAGCCCTCTCAACCGGCTCTCTACTCATGCACCATCATTTGTGCGCGACGAGGCTTCGCTTCGACCACAGCGAGTTGGAAGTTGGCGTGAATCTCTTGAATAGCCATTCAGCGACTACCAGCATCCATCAAGTCCCGAGCTCGCGCCCGTGGCGTGGCGCAGACGAAGCCTGATCGGGACCTCCACGTCATGCTGCACGAGACAAGGATAGATCTGCATTCCGATACACTCTGGTGAGCGGCTCGCTCTCTAGGAATACAAAGTGCAATAATTGCATTACTGAGAACGTGATAGGACGTCCAGTGCCTAGGCCCTGCGGATGTGTGTGTAAGAGACTCCGGTCGGGAATTATGAGAGGTGTAACCACAGTACTTCGCGGAAACCGCTTGAGAGCTTTGTGGGCGACAGGATGTGTAAGCTACCGAAGGAGAAACATAAAGAGGTAGGGAGGACGGGCAGACAACCCGCAGTACTTAGTCATCGTTGCAACAAGTATTGCAGATGCCAAGCCATACAGGTAACGATAAGTCATCTTACCTTGAGGCATCCCATAATTGTGCTAACACCATGTAGGTATCGACTTTGTAGCTACCACACGTCATGACACCTACCCAGCCGTCGACCCATCCAAGGCGAATTTGAACGGCAAAGTCGTCCTCGTCACAGGCGCGTCCAAGGGAATCGGCACAGCCATCGCTATCGCATTTGCTCAGGCGGGCGCATCGGGACTCATCCTGCTCGCTCGCTCGGACCTCAGCGCAGTTCAGGCCACTTGCGAGGCTGCACAGCGCCCCAGGCAGTCTCTAAAGGTGCTTACCATCGCCACAGACTGCACCAAGGGATCGGAGGTCGTCGCAGCCGCCCAAGAAGTGAAAGAAACCTTTGGGCGGCTGGATGTTTTGATTAACAATGCTGGGTATATGGAAGGAATCAGCAAGATTGCGGAGTACGACCCTGAGGAGTGGTGGAAGCCTTGGAAGGTGAATATACGGGGCACGTACGAGGTTACTCGGGCTTTCCTCCCGCTGCTGCTCGAGTATGGAGGTGACAAGATCATAATCAACATGACGAGCCTTGGTGCGCATCTTGTGGACCCATTGTTTACTGCATACAAGGTGAGTATGTGCTGTTCTTCATCTGTCATACAGCCATGCAATGCTCACACCCTCAACTCGTAGATGACGAAGCTTGCCATCATGCGCTTTACCGAGCTTATCATGGCGGAGTACGGAGAACAAGGGGTCCTCGCCTTTGCGGTACACCCAGGGTCGATTGCGACCGACATGGCAGCCAAGATGCCTGAGGAGATGATGTACGTCCTGGTCGATACGCCCGAGATCGCGGCGCACGCTCTGACCTGGCTCGTACGCGAGCGGCGTGACTGGCTTGCGGGCCGGTACTTTTGTTGTCAGTGGGATGTCAATGAGCTCGAAGCAAAAAAAGGAGGAGATCGTGGGCGGTGACAAGTTGAAAGTCAGGATGGTCGTATAATAGCATATGTACTTCGTCGTGTATCGATTTGAGTATTGCGGCGCCCGCAGTCGTGGATGTTCACGCGCGCGATACTCAGTGACGAATGATATGTAGTCCACGGTAATTTAGCAGTGTAATTCCAGCCAGAATATCGTTGACTCACCTGGGCTCCGATGCCGAGCCATTTCGCATTCTTCCATCGCCCGAGTGTCTCAAAACTCATTGACTACGTACACAAACCTGATGCTCCGATCACTGTCATAGTCTGAGAGGAACCGGTGCTGCTCTCAAGGCCAATTCAAACAGATTCAACCCAAGAAAATTTGTGACCTCGACTGGGATAACACGGTCACGTGCATCAGACGCGGACATCCAGCCTTCCTGCTGCTGCTGCTGCTGGGGCATTGTGCTCAGGACTTTGTGGCCGCTGTCGCCCTGAGGCTAGTGCGCGTACTAATCTGCGAGATGGCCCAGACCGGCGACTGTTCAGACCTCCACCGGTTTTTGCAGGGTATGAACTTGGCATGGCTGATCGGCTGAATCTAAGTAAGTCTTATACAACGCGCCAGGTAATATTGAAACAATCTTGTTTGCCATCTAGTGATCACTGGAACAGACTCCTCCATGACGATCAGACAGTCTTTCAAAAGCGAATAAATCAGTAGCTTGAGAGTGCTGTTATTTTGTTGCACACTACGACTCAGAGACAACCAGGCACCCATCATTTACCGGCTTGTTGTTATCCGTTCTCTAAACTTGCGGGCCTGCCGGATGGATCGCTGTTGCATCCCTCTCCCTTCTCCGCGTACATCTAACTCGCCTGTGCCAACAGTAGTGGGCGGGTTTGTTGAGTCTACAAGAAATCCGGACGCTGTGTAAATGGCCTAGCATCATTTGTTGGGAGCTTCTGCTGAGGCCTACCCGTTGCCATTCACTATCACCACTCGAATTCAACAAATGATGTAATGGCTGCTGTGTTGAAGTTGAATGACTTGACAAGCGAGCGCTGCCACTGCGGGAGATGAACGCAGTAAATGCAGTTCTAGTGTAGCACGCCACCAGCTCAGACGCGTGGGGCTGCAGTCAAGGTCAACACATCTTGATTCTGAAAGAAAATGATACATCTGCGAACACGTAGATCAATGCAGCAGCGGCGGGATCAGTATCGCAAGCCTGTGCCGCTCAGTACGAAAGTAGAAGCCAAGAGAAGCTACCGGAGGCATTGCTGAGTTAGAACCGAGTAAGACGGAAAAGAGTCTCGTACCCTCCACAACATCTCTGACACAGCGACTGATCTTGTAGCTTGGTATATGCTCAGGTAAAGAACAGCTATGCCGCTCCCGATGCTTGACATAGGTTGAGGCCATCTGACTGAGTGAACTCATTCTGCGACGAGGGACAACGGACCTTCCGTCGACAAATGCAGCGATGCTAAACGCAACTAGTCTGACGAGAGTCCAGAGCTTAGCGACAGGCTACAAAGCGATCGCCCAAGGTTGGAAGGTGAGCATTGCTGACGGCAAACGGATTTAACCGTTACGGCTGCAGAAAAGGTTTTAATAGTATTATGACACACATCAAATACACACAGTACCTCAGTCGGGAATATATGACTTACAGCAGCATAGGTAAGCGGGTCAAGTACAGGAAGGTCTTCTAGCGCTAGCCCTACTCACCCCGGTTGAGCGTCTCGTTATGAAACGTGGATGGCGGAGATCATTGAGCATTTGAGTACGAAGTCATATGCGCGACTCTTCTAATTAAAGACCTTGCTGAGAGTCCTAAGTCGAGGATATCAATGATCAGTGAGCGACTCTGAGGAGTCTGAGCGAATGGTCACTGGTCAGAGACTAGGCTTGCCCGACTGTGAGCGGACGGAGTTTGCCGGGCCACTCGATTAGGCGCTCGATACACAGTTGCGGCTTGGCGGGATCTGAGGTCGTCGTAGGCGTGGACGTCGACTCCAACCGTCGTGCGTATCTCTGTCTGACTACGTCGTAACCTAGACGGTAGCCCTGATTACAAGTGTACCCATTTACATCACCCTAGGCAATCACTGTCCCGGCACCACACCCAGCACTGATGCCTGCAACCGAAAGCTGGGCCGCCATAGATTCACCGCGCATCGGGACACTGAGCGAAGTCTCTGAAGAGAACGTCGTATCCGCTCCTGGACGCGCAAGCCCTGGACCTAGGTCGCCATATTACCATGCTGCGCTTTCAGGATCGACATCCACCTTCAAGGCACCAGCGGGCGCAACGCTGAGCTCGAGTAGCCTCAGCCTCACAGGCTCGTCATCGCGGCCGCCTGCAGGTCCGAGGAGTCCTTCGACTGCAGTGCGTCCAGCACCATCACGATCTGCGAGCGACGCGAGCTCAAGTGGCCCGAACGGGCGGAGCACACCTGCAGTGCGTGCGCCGGGAACACCTCGGCCTGAGTCTCCTGCGCCGACAAAGGAAGAGAAGGATGGGGGCAAGGAGCGGGAGAGGGAGAGACCGAGGGAGAGGGACAGAGAAAAGGAAAAGGGGAGGGAGCGGGCGGGGAAGAGCACGAGGAGCGCAGCGAACGCGGGTCCCCCGCAACCGCGGGTGCGGAATACGCCGCACCTACCACACGCAAAGGACGTCGAGCTCGCGCCGGCGACGCTGATGTACTGGAGCCGCGCCCCGGTGTATGGGTTTCTCCCCCAGCATGGCGTACGGGCGCACAGCGTGACGCTCGTCGACAACGTCGCGTGGCTATTTGGCGGGTGTGACGAAAAGGGCTGCTGGCGGGACATTTATCTCTTCAACACCGGTTCGTATGTCTATTCTGTCTATGCCTGTAGTCGCTTACGGACGCTGGAAGTACAGAGACGATGCAGTGGAGCCATCCACAGATGCTGGGCGACATCCCGCCGCCGTGCCGCGCGCACACCGCAACGCTGGTCGACCGACGGATCGTCGTCTTCGGCGGGGGCGAGGGCCCGGCGTACTACAACGACGTGTACGTGCTCGACACGGTCAGCCGCCGATGGACACACAAGGTGTTCCCGGAGGACGCCCCACTGCCTCCGCCGCGGCGGGCGCACACGGCGGTGCTCTACAAGGGGAAGGTGTGGGTGTTCGGCGGGGGAAACGGGATGGAGGCGCTGAACGACCTGTGGACGCTGGACTGCAGCGGGCCGACGGAGCGGATGCGGTGGGAGCAGGTGGAGACGCGAGGGCGGAAGCCGATGCCTCGGGGGTACCACACGGCGAACCTGGTCGGCAACGTGATGGTCGTCGTCGGCGGGAGCGACGGGCGGGAGTGTTTCTCGGACATCTGGTGCCTCAGTCTCGGTGTGTCCTGATCTTGTGTTGCAACCGTGCTGCGTGCTCAATTACATTCTAGACACGCTGTGGTGGAGCCAGCCGAAGCTCGAGAACTCGTACCGACGCCTGTCGCACACCTCGACGCAGGTCGGGTCGTATCTGTTCATCATGGGCGGCCACGACGGGAGCCAGTACACGTCCGAGCTGTTGCTCTTCAACCTCGGTACGCCTTCCTTCACACTGTCTACCCCGCCTGACTCACCCACACCTATTCAGTCGCGCTAAGCTTCGAGCCGCGAACAACGGCAGGGAAGCCGCCCTCGCCGCGCGGGTACCACGTCTCCTTCCTCGCGGACAGTCGGATGTTCATCTTCGGTGGTTTCAACGGCAACGAAGTCTTTGACGACGTGCATCTGCTCGACCTCGCCGGCGCGGCGTACCTCCCGCAGGTGACGAGCTTCCGCATAGACGTCTGACGGTGTCCATTTCGGGGCGTAAGTTATGATGTGATGTTCGTTCGGTCTCACGTATACCTCAGTAAGGGCAATCGTAATCTTGTTGTATCTGACTTTCTCGTTCGTTCTGCGCGGGCGCGCGGGACGTATAATACATTCATCACCTATGCTGCATCTAGGGTCACCCTCACGCGAGGCATCTCGTCACGCTCCCGGTGGGCCTTGATTTTACACTGCGTTGCATTCGTTGTGTGTACTGGCCCCATTGATATAATTTCGCTCGTCGGCATGCACTACCATTACAGGTGAAGACCTACACACCGCAAGCCCACGCTCATACTACGGGCGCTTGATGTCCGGTGAGTCTTGCTAACGACTACCATCAAGGCGATTAGAGCCCCACTGACTATGTATCATGCATTTGGTCTTCTCGCATCCGCCCGCCCGCAGTTCTGGCAACCCGCTGGGCTGAGCATGTACGCAAGTGGACACTTGTGGTACGCCAGATCCGATCGCAATCCGCAGTCGTCCTCGCAGCTTCGCACTGGCTAGCGGTTTTTCCATCATTCCTCCTTCCCCTTGTGATCGAGTCTCCGCAGCGACAAACGTGTGAATGGCGGCGCCCCGGAGGCGGCTGGGGCCCTGAAGAGATGCTTGGTATGCAATTACTCGGTCGGCCATATGGTACAAGTAGTCGGGTGAGTGCGCAGTTTATTGCGGTACTGTGGTTATCTGATAGCTGACCCTGCGGCGTTCCTGGCATCTACCCCTCACAGTCATAGCGCTCGTGCTCTCGACCCGGAGGAAAACTTGAAGTTGCAATGGTGTTGGCGATGCGGGTGACGCACGTGACTCACCTTGGGTAAGATGCAACAGGTGCAGGGAACGTACGTGCTTTTGACTGACTGCTGTCCAGAAATAGGATGTGCCTCGAAGAAGAATAACTGGCTATGGCTAACCACGATGCCCCGAACGGTTGGACCCCTAGACGCACCTCATCCGCTGCCTCATCTCGACGACTCGGACCATGCCGATAGCTTCTTCGGACAGCTGGTGGTGGTCTCACCCGACGACTTGCCAGGTTTGGTTGACGCGTTGCTGGTACGGCAGAATCCAGCTACCCATCCGTCGCCCTTGCAACCTTGACACTCACCCGACCTAAAAGGGAGCAGAGTCGCGTTGACAGTTCGAGTATTACTGCTGCAGTGGTCAATCCGAGATGAGGCCCATTTTTGATCGGTCATCTGACACCTCGGGTAGGAGAAAATGCAGTCGGACGTCAGGAGGGCTGTTAGCAGTTCGGACGTGTCGGTCTGTTCGCGGCGAGGCGTAGCAATTGCTCCTTTCCGTCGCGACCAACTGCGTCGTGTGGGATAGACTGCGCGCGGGGGATGCCCTATGTCCTCAAACGAGAACCCGGGACGTTGAATGCAGCCAACTGCAGTCCTGCCCGTCCGTACCGAATAAAGACGTGAACTCATGGTCTACTGGCAGGTTGCTTGACGAGTCGGAAAGGTCGCCACATGGACTACGGAGGACTGCCTGTACGACATCATTTCAGACGGCGGCTGGCCAACTGCAGCTTGAGGTGAGCAGTTACATAAGGTTCTGGTGCGGTATGGCAACGTCCCACGTCATGGTCGGATCAGTCGAGGTGAATGGAGTCTACGAAGTAGCTTCGCTGCTATCTGATAAGGCCAGCGCTGCCAGTTGCTACCTGGGTACCCCTTCAATGCGGGCATCCCTTGGGCACCTCCATTCAGTCCGCTCGCACGCATACGACGGACAGCTCAGTCCAAATATAAACATGCCGCTGAGTTCGTGTTCTAGAGCGTCATGTCTGACAGTTTATGGTGCGTACTGAATGCACTGGACGCAAGCTGAACGCTGGGTTCTTGTTTTAGAGCATCATATCTGGCAAGAATGCCTGGCGGTTCATGGTACGTCCTGGATGCCCTACGTCCCGGGCGGGATCAGAGCGGAGCGTTCCGACAGTTGTAACACGGTGGAATCATGTTGCCCTCGGCGGCGACGATGGAACGGCCTTCGTTCCAAGCAGCAAAGACTCAGAGGAGACGGCGCGCGTGTCTTCAAGTGCGACGCTGTATACATTCCGCTGCTTGGCTGGGGGGGGATGTGATATGCAGGAGGGAGATGAGATGTCATTGATTTCATCTGGGCGTGGAATATCAGAGTACCGGTCGGCGACGGTGACCCCATATGGACCGTCGTATCCCTGTCAGCTGAGTCCCTTGACGGTGTGCGCACCTTGTATATTCACTGTCGGCGGCAATTGCGAACTCCCGTTCTCATCCGACCGCACCGACTGTCCGCCCTGGGCCTGAGCCCCGACGTACTGACTATGCCTCTTCGGATAGCCACTGGCACGCTGTACTGCACTCTCCGTTGCTGGCCAAGAAAAGATGGCGCGCTGCAAACAGCGAGAAAGACACGCGCCCGAAGAGGCTCGTGCCCTGTTTGCGCATGGTCTAGTCGGCCATTAAGATCAGGGGGGCGACGAAGGGTTCCTGAGCGGTCTTCGATAGTCTTCGACCTTCCTCGACTGATCGTATCCCTACGAGCTTATTGGCTCTACTAACTGTTCGTTGCAGCACGAGTAAGTTCAGCTTCCGAACATCGCGACGTCGATTAGTACTCGAGCGACGGCCCAGCCGACGCCTCGAATCCTAATAATAGTACTAGCATCTCAGCGGACATCCCCCATTTATGTAGCGAGCCGCCTCCGACGCAAGCAGAATGGCGCAACTTCTCCTCACACTGCGACCATCGTCCTTCTGGATTTGACAGATACTAGGTGTCGTTTGGACCTAGTTACGGATTTTCAGTAAGGTATTTTTCGAGCTGAAAGTAAAGTGGGCTAGAGATGGGGAGTTTGCGCGTGAGAGGACTGATGCGGGCTTAGGCGGCAACTCCCTGCCATCCCGCGCGCAGACAGGAGATGCTCTCGGGGCTGTGCAACCCCGCACAAGCATGCTCAACCCGGGGGTATTTTGGCATACTCTGTCATAGTAATTTAGGTCGAAGACTGCGGGGTACGCAGCAAGTTGTACACTCTTTGTCCTCCCATGCGCCCATACACGCCATGTACGACGCGTCTCTGCGTTCTCACGTAGGCAGGCTTACCCGCGTTAGCGTCAACTCGCATAGGCTCGCATGCGCGTGGTCGTCGCCGGCTCAGGTGGGCTTCCGAGGAGGACTGTTGGAAGGCGCCGTTGTCTGTCGTCGTGATCACCCGTGCAGCGAATGCAAGCTTCTTGCCCTGTTGCGGGGGTGATCAAACGCCTCGCCTGGGAGAGTGCGACCCAATCAAGATAACCGGACGTTCCAGGGGCCTCAAGATCGGGTGCTACGCTGAGCAATTCGGAGGCCAGTCGCAAGTGCGTATGGCCATTTCGCGCGTCCAGCTATTCAATCCTCGGTCCATTTCTTCGGCTCTGGAGTCTGGCCACCACTGCATACCTTTCCGTGTATATCCTTGCTCTGTGCGCACGCATAAGGGATACTGACGCTGGTCGCAGGCGAGGTCGTATTGGCTTTCAATTACGGAAGGCGCATCACCCGAATGAACTACCATAAAGGCCGACTTTGCCCTGACGACGGAGGTCTCGAAGGAATTCTGGCCCGAAGACGGTTGGCACGGCAATCCAGATCCCACTTGATTCGGTGGACGATTGCCCACCCATGTGTCAGGAGAACAATGGTTGGTACGCTCTCGCTTGTCCGGGGGTTCAGGCCCCCCACTTGAACAATATAAAACATGGTCCTTCGCTCGTACCCAAGCACACCTTCCCCTTCTTTCCATCTTGCCTTGCTCCTGCTCTTTGTCGCAGGCTGTTGCCTAGCGTTTGCGTCTACTCGACCCGGGGTCGTTCTTTCCCTTCAACCTTCACACCGAGTTCTTTCGTAGTCAAGCTCACAAAGCATCCCGTTCATTCCTTCAAACCCAGCCCGCTCTCAGATACCTCCTAGTCGAGATGTTCGCCAAGAAGGCTCTTTTGCTCGCTTTCCTCTCCCTTTCCCTCTCTGCAAGTGCGGCTCCGGCAGCTGATTGCGTGCGTGTAACATCTTTCGCTCCCGAAGTGTAGTATCCGATGTTAATCCGTGCCACTTACGGCAGACCCTCACGCAAACCGTTGCGTCGGCAGCCACAGCCGCGGTTTTTGCGAATAATGGTGGTAATGGCAAGACCGCTGGTAACGCTGGTGGTAATACCGGGGCCAACGCTGGCGGCAACGCTGGTGCTGCACAGTTCGGTGGCAGCACTGGTGCTGCTCAGTCCGGTGGCAACACTGGTGTTCAGACGGGCGACAACACTGGCGCTAATGCTGGTGGCAACACTGGTGGTGCTCAGACTGGTGGCAACACTGGTGCTCAGACTGGCGGCGCCATCGGTACTCAGGCTGGTGGCAACACTGGTGCTCAGACTAGCGGCACCACCGGTGCTAACGCCGGTGGCAACACTGGTGCTAGTACGAGTGCTAGTGGTAACACCGGCGATGCCGGTACTAGTACCGCTGCGACTGCTGCTGCCGTAAGTTGTTTTTGCACAAGGTACTTCCTGTGTCTGATCCGTTTTGGATGTAGGCTAGTGCGAGTGCGAGCACAAGCACCACCACCACCACCACCGCTAACAACAGTGGCTCTAACTCCGGTGACCTGCAGAGTTCGTTGAGTATGTAGCATTCATGCAAATTCAGCATATTTTGCTTCAGCTGACACGTCTCTGCAGCGCTTGACTCGTCGTTGGTCCAGCCTGGCTTCGCACAGGACGGTCAGGGCGCGTGAGTATCACGTTGTATCATCTGCGGTCACAATTGGCTGACCATTTCCCAGTGATGCGGAGGCCGGTCAAGTTGCGTCTGCGACCTCTGAGAACAACTTCATCAACTTCTGCGCAACGAGCAACCTTCCCCTCACGAACGGCACGCAGATCACGACGGGCTCGTGCAACGCCGCGCCCATGGGTATCATCGCGGCCACGACCGCGATGCCGTCCTCGAAGTTCGTCAACCCGAAGAACCTCGACACGATCCCTGCGAACACGAACTTCACCGTGCAGATGGCGATCCAGAACCTCAACACGGGCTTCTTCGTTAACCCGAACACGAACTACTTCGCCGCGCCGCAGGCGCTCGGCAGCAACAACATGGTCAACGGTCACTCGCACGTCGTCATCGAGGCGATCGACTCCCTCCAGAGCACGACGCCCTCCGATCCGACGAAGTTTAACTTTTTTAAGGGCTTCAACGACGCCGCGGAGAACGGCATCCTCAGCGCCGCCGTTGCCGGTGGTCTCCCCGCGGGCACGTATAAGATGTCCTCGATCAACTCCGCCGCGAACCACCAGCCCGTGCTCGTCGCTGTCGCGCAGCACGGCTCTCTCGATGACGCTGTCTACGTGAGCAACTTTGCTATGTTCTGTTGATGTTCGCCATCCGATGCTCACGCGAACGCTCGTAGTTCACCGTGTCAGACAACGGCAGTGCATCGTCAAGCACCAGCGCGACTGCTAATGCCGCTAGCACTACGTCCGCTGCTGCCGGCGCTGCGTCCGCTGCTGTTTCGGCCGCTGCTGGTACTGGCAACACTGCTGGCACCGGCAGCACCGCTACCACTGGCAACACCGCTGGCACTGGCAACACCGCTGGCACCGGCAACGCTGCTGGCACTGGGTCGACGAACGCGGGCACCGGGGCCACTGGGGCCACCGGGTCGACAGGCCAGCAGACGGGCGCCAAGGGTGCGGCGCAGAATGGGAAGGGCAAGCGCTGGCTCTGGGAGTGAACGGGTGTCGCCACGCCGTGACGACTCCTTGTCGCACTGACCGTTGGCCCGCGTGATACTCCGTTCGTCTTCGTCGTATGCATTGCATACTTCTCTCGTCTGTACAAGTAGCGCTGTCTGGGTTTGGGCTGGTTTCTTCTTTCTACACACTTCACTTTTAGCTTTGTAGCTTTTGATTAGTTGACGCACTCGCCGCTCAGTTGGGCTCTCGGTCTCCTCCAGGACAACTCAGCAGAGCATTCAATTCATAGGCACGCTTGATGGACTACAGGTGTGATGACTGTTTCTGGTGTGAATGTGTGCGACTGGAAGTTTGGACTCAGCGGTAAGAAGGTCGATAGGTTGTGGCGGTAATCATCCGTCGTGATGCTCATTCAATGTCTCGCCGACGACTCATTTCTCCGAGATGTCCGGTTGCACCATCGTGCTTTTGCCCCGTTGAGCAGGGGCAACGGTGAGAACATGTTAAGGAGAAGGTGGGCACGGGTCCGGTGGTCGACCCACGGGACCGAATGCGGATGGACCAGCATTCTCGAGCGAACTTCGGATGCACGGTCGATGCCAGTCGCCGCCAATTGGACGAGACGCATACTACCCATCACCAAAGTGACGGCACCAGCTGAGTCCTGCTCCAAAATTCATAGATTCGATGCTGCTATAGCTACGCGAGTTGGCAATTGTAGACGACGCGTTATTAGTTCCCAGACGAGCGGCCTGGTTCTCGAGCAATACATACATACGATCTACAACCAAGGCTTAGACACACAATGTTTGACTGCGAGACAGAACCTTCACATGCGGCGTCATGTACCATCACTAGAAGGCTACGGTAGGCAGCTAAGCGGGAGCCCCTGGAGCTTGGCGAGCACCTCTGCCTGTACGCCACTATCCACGTCCGTCTTCGAGCTCGCACCCAGCACCGACACGCTGGCGTAGCACCCGTCCTCGTCCACGACACTGACCTCGTCCGGAAGGTGCGTGCTCCCACACGTCTCGACGTCCGTCGCGAGCGGGTTCCACAGGTTCCGCGAAAACACCCACTTGTAGTCGGATACGTCCGGGCAGTCGTCGATCGCTGGGTAGTTCACGTTAAGGATGGTGCCATTGGGGAGGATAGACGTCGGCTGAAGGTCTGGGGCAGCTGAGAGTAGGGTCTGCACGAAGTACGTCGTGAGGGACGCGTACACACGCGCAGCGAGCGTGGAGGTCGCGTTCGCGTCCGAGCTCAGAGTCATATAGGACACTTGGGACCCGGACGATCCAGAGAAGGCTACGGCAGGCACACCGAGTTTGGCGGCTGTCGAGGCAGCACCGCTGTTGAGGAAGTTAAATGTGGGAGGCGCGCATGAAGGAGTCAATGCGTACATCGTTCCGGAAAATTGAGTGGCGAGATTCAGGTTGGCTGTGCGTAGACGAATGAGATTATAAGAATGCGAGAGGAACCAGAAGCACGACTCACTGCCAATGTTGGGCCCGCTGACCACAAAATCTGGGGCGGATCCGCCAAAGAACTTTGGGGCGAGCTCCTCCACGCCATGTTGAGCAGAATCAGCACTAGAATACATGTCAGAAAGTGACATCGAAGTGTACATGTATTGACCATAACATACGGATACCCGTTGACGTAGTTTAAATGGGCTAAACACGCCCAGCAGCGTAAGCAGCGCTCTCCTGTGCATACGACTCCAACTTTACAAACTCACGATCACTGGCGTTGTATCCCTCTGCTGGCGATCCGATAGGGCAAGTATCGAACTCGCACGGCACCGTCATCGGCGTAGGTGTCTTTGACAACGAGCCCGTACCTGACTGGTTCAACGCAGGGCATGACAAGACCACCTAATCCAGACGCCGGTCAAGACAACTGAATATGCCAGGTGACAGTACTGACGTACATTATAACCCGCATTCGAGAGCGACTCATACTGAGCCCTGATCTGCGCCGTCGCCCATCCATCGTCGTTACAGATGACCAGGTTTTGCGCGCTAACGTACACAGCGAGTATCGCTGCGAGGAGCACCAGAGTTTTGAATGTCATTTCCTAGTCCGAGATTTAAGGAGCGGAGGCAGAAAGAGCGGCAGCGGGAGATTGGGCACGTCAGGCAAGTTCTCCCGTTTTACTTGAAAGAGAGTGGGTTCTCAGAACGGAGGCCCGGGAAGGTCGACCCAGTGGTTTGCTGTGACACCTGTACGCAACGTCCGTGCGTCGAGCGAAGGGAGAGAACATGGTGGTACGACCACCTCAAATACTTAATTTGCTACGGCGAGCATATGGATGAGAAGAAACTGCACATGGTCGACGAGATTGAGGCTGGAGGCAGTGCTGGCGTAGTGGGTGGGCGGTAGGCGATTATTTAATTGAAGGTGGTGGTCACGGGCAATCGTCAAGCCACCGGGTGAGCCCGGTGACTGATACATAAGTACCTAAACGAATTCCTCCTCCTCCTCCTCCTCCTCGCCTGCCAGTACTAGTGTCCACTACGTATGCACTGCAGCTCTGTTACCGTGATTTGGATATCTTGCGGACTCTGTCGGTTGAAGACCCTGCTACCAAGACTGCTCTGAATGCACAAGCTCAGATGGAGGTGTCTACTGGCTGCATTTTTGGCTATCGAGGGGTGCGTCGCTGCCAGTGGTAAGTATAGCAGTATCGGAGAAACCTCCTGGTGCATTTCTACATATCATTTTGGCCAGTATACACAACCCCCTTTACTAGAGTATTTAGCATGAGTGCGTTCGGAGTCTTCGGGTTCCCCTTCAAGTTGGCCCGCGCATACAAGATGGTTGTAAGACGGTTTCTAACCCAGTCGAGCTGTAAACGTACTTCCCGATACTCACATACGCAACTGTTGAATTTCTAGCAAGTCGTCAACACCGCGAACAACTGCAAGATTTGCTAACCATGCGACGCTATGCTGACAGGAATCAGAGATCATGTGCCAACATTTGCCTGGGTTCACGTATGTATATGAGTACTGTAGCAACTACGATGCCTCCGAATACTAATTCTGTAGCTCTTCTCCCCCCGCACCATACATCACACTACCATTCTTACCTTAAGTTTGTCGCCCTCGACAATCTCCTGCCTCTTCGCCTCAAGCTCGTCGACATCCCACAGACAGCTGAAGTACCGTCCCGCAAGCCATTCCCTGCGTTCGCGTACAAGCCAGGTGATACCATGTGCCGCAATCTCTACCTTGTCGACGAGAAAGAATTTCAACCCCTCTGGCAGCTTGTTACCCATGTCGGTGGGAATCGCTCCGGGTTGCACCGCGAATGCGAGGACCCCCTTGTCGCCGTATTCCGCCATGATCAGCTCCGTGAAGCGCAAGACGGCCAGCTTGTTCATCTGATAATTGGCACGGTGAGTATCGACACGCTTATGGGAAGAGGGGGCTCCACCTTGTAGCCAGCAGAAAGACCGTTCGGGAAGTGCGCGGCGACACTGGTCATATTGACGATGATCTTATCGCCTCCGGACTCGATCAGCAGCGGCAGGAACGCCCGCACGACCTCGTACGTGCCGCGGACGTTGACCTCCCAGGACTTCCACCAGTCCTCGGGATCAGAATCGAGAATCGTGGTGACCTCCTCCATGTATCCGGCGCTGTTGATCAGGATATCGAGCTTTCCGAAGGTGTCCTTGACCTGCTTGGCTGCGGCGATGATGTCCGCGGTCCTGGTGCAGTCCGCGGCAATGGTGAGCACCTTCAGGGACTGCCCCGGCCGCTGGGCGGCCTCGCAGGCGGCCTTGACGGCGGTGAGGTCGGAGCGGGCGAGCAGAGCGAGGCCGGACACGCCCGCCTGGACGAGGGAGAGGGCGAGAGCCTTGCCAATGCCCTTGGATGCACCTGTGACGAGAACGACCTTGCCGTTCATGTTTGCCTTGGATGGGTCGACGGCCGGGTAGGTGTCGTGGTGAGAAGTGGGGACAAAGTCCACGCCTGCTTGGTGTGAGCACGCTGGTACCCAGCGAAGTAAGACTACCTGGACTTACCGGCGTGTCTGAGCATGTTGTGATCCATTCCGAGGCTTGTACGGTGTGCTGGTTTTCGGGGGCTGTGTTGGCCGTCTCTCTGTCGCACCGCTCGTTTTTATACTTACACCTCTACAGTCCAGACTCGAGCTTGCAGACTCCTGTATCTGCCAGCTGTGTTGATGGTCGCCTCGCATAACCATCAATCGGGATATCTTATACGCTCGTTCCTGGCGTATTCGTTCGAGCATCCGTTGCTGATCCGCCGGGAGGGTGGACCTGGGGTGGACACAACCGTGACATCTTGCGCCTGGTGGGCCGTGTCCTGCGGCGCAGTTGCGCTATGCATACTTATCGGACATCTTTACTTCGGGCATCTCTCGGAGAATCAGTGATGGATAACGTATCAATCAGCTAACGAGCTCCGAGACCATGTCATGTACTACTCTGAAAGGGGAGTTGCAACTTTCGCGGACTTGTCCAACGAGCACACTAAAAAGCTCCAAAGGTCCTTCTTTTTTGCTCCGTTAAGGAGCATCGTAACGAGTAGTTCTTGATTTTCCATAAAGAGTGTTAGGGGGGGTATTTCGTGCTCAGAGCGACTCTAGCCAATGGCTTGCGGGTGCAGAGACTCGGATACAAAGAATCGTCATAGGTGTCACATCGGGATCGCCTCGGGCATGCTCGATATGGTATCATACGGTATCTAGATATGGGCATCGCGTCATCCTGAGATGTGCTGGCTAACACAGTTGAACCGTACAACCTCCCTGACACAAAAGCCCGCCAGTGCTAGTACTAGTGCCCACTACACCGCGCCTCTGCTACTGTAAGTTTTTTCCGAGACTCTGTCGGTTGAAGACCCTGCTATCAAGACTGCTCTGAACGCACAGGCTCAAGATGCGAGGTACTCCCTGGACAGGACTATCCTCAGCAAGCACTTAGCACAGCACGGTATCGTAGTGCACTGCCTACATGGACTTATCGGAGGAACCTACTGGTGTGTTCCCGTCGTTTCTGGCCAGGGCCCGCTAAGACAGATAGCTTTATCAGAGTTCTCAATACAAGTTCCCCGCGCGTCCAGGATGGTTGTAAGATGATTTCTTGATTCCATCACTTAACTTGAAGCCTTGAAGACTACTTCGACTTTGTATGTCCGATACACACGGATACGCAACTGTTGGGATTCTGACAATCCATCACAACCGTAGACAGCTTCAGAATTCACCGGCACCATCCGTGCGATAATATAATAACCGGAACCACAAACCATGAAATGACATCTGTCTAGGAACGCGGATGTATGGGCATTTCAGGAACTGTAATGCCCCAAATACCGACTCTTCACCGATCACCTTGTCTCTCCCCCTTCCGAGCCATACATCATACGACCATTCTGACCTTCAGTTTGTCGCCCTCCACAATCTCCTGCCTCTTCGCCTCAAGCTCGTTGACATCCCACTGGCAGCTGAAGTATCGCCCGGCAAGCCATTCCCTGCGTTCGCGTACAAGCCAGGTGATACCATGTGCCGCAATCTCTACCGTGTCGACGAGAATATGTTTGAAGTCCTCTGGCATCTGGTTACCCATATCGGTGGGGATCGCTCCGGGGTGCACCGCGAATGCGAGGACCCCCTTGTCGCCGTATTCCGCCATGATTAGCTCCGTGAAGCGCAAGATGGCCAGCTTGTTCATCTGACAATTGGCACGGTGAGTGGTGGCACACTCATGCGAAGAGAAGGCCATGCTCTACCTTATAGCCAGCAAAAAGACCGTCCAAGAAGTGCGCTGCGAGACTGGTCGTGTTGACGATGATCTTGTCACCTCCGGACTCGATCAGCAGCGGGAGGAACGCCCGCACGACCTCGTACGTGCCGCGGACGTTGACCTCCCATGACCTCCACCAGTCCTCGGGATCGGAATCGACGATCGTGGTGATCGCCTCCATGTACCCGGCGTTGTTGATCAGGACGTCGAGCTTCCCGAAGGTGTCCTTGACCTTCTGGACAGCGGCGACAACGTCTGCGGTCTTGGTGCAGTCCGCGGCAATGGTGAGCACCTTCAGGGACTGCCCCGGCCGCTGGGCGGCCTCGCAGGCGGCCTTGACGGCGGTGAGGTCGGAGCGGGCGAGCAGGGCGAGGCCGGACACGCCCGCCTGAGCGAAGGAGAGGGCGAGGGCCTTGCCAATGCCCTTGGATGCACCTGTGACGAGAACGACCTTGCCGTTCATGTTTGCCTTGGACGGGTCGACGGCCGCATAGGTGTCATGGCGAGGAGTCGGCACAAAGTCCATACCTGCTTGGTGTAAACACGATGATACGCACAGAGGTAAGACTGCATGGATTTACCGGTGTGGCTGGGCATGTCGTATTGCAGCTAGAGGTTTGTGTGATTTGGTTGTCGGTTTGTGTTGACCATCTGTCTGTCACAGGGGCCCGTTTTTATACCTACACGTCCACAGTCTAGACGTCCTCGAGCCTGCAGACTCTGTATCTGTAAGCTGTGTCGATGTCGCCTCCATAATCATCCACCGGGATGTCTTACATGTCCGTTCCTGACGCATCCGCTCGAGCTTCCGCTGGGAGGGATGGGCGCGCGCATATCGTGCGCATGGCGGATCAGCGTCTATACTATCCTGGGCTACGCGTATCGGAGTCTTCAGGCTGCTGCTTTGTAAGTCTTGGTACCTTCGTGGATTACCAACCGCCTCTTCTGTCAAGCCTCCAGAACGAAACATGCTGCCCTATGCTGCCCGGCTCCATGATGTGGCATCGAGTGGTTCCTAGCGCTGGGTGCTATGCGTATTGAAGTCCGCTGTCCTTTGTAATCGATACTAATCGATGAGTAGACACGACGTCTGAGTTGACGCGTAGTGGCGACACTCAACATTGTTCCGTGCTTGGTTTACAAAGTTTCACCCCGAGCCTACGCGTTGTTCTCAGTCCGCTGCACGTCCCGAGTCCTCGCAAAGTGCCTCGTAGTCTGCGGTTTCGAACTCCAGTTCACGCGCTCTTACAAGGCGACTCCTAACGTCGGTCCAGGATCTGGATCGGAAGCTGTTAGGCCTCACGATTGTATAGCAGACTGTAGACATCAATTCAGCACACCCCTTGAACATTTAACACGTTACCAGCGGGCTGTTAGAGTCAGAATAGGTCAAAATGTCCTACCCCGTTCAGCCGTCTTAACATACTAGCGGCCGCCCATCTGATCGAAGGCACTTTCCTCCTCGCTACTACGCTACGTCTGCAGATCCTGCCAGCCACAATGTCGAGTGCCTGACCAATCATCTGCCCGCCCGCGTCACATACCAAAGCCTACAGGCTTCAGCTTCGAAACTCATCCATCAGGCCTCAGTGGCCGTTCTAAGCACTCAGCAGGCGTGTCACTGTTACGGAGCCACACGCGTGCGAATAGAGTCGTCTTTGTCCTAAGGGATAGTCCGTAGATGAATGAGCAGCGCAACAAATCAAGCCGTCAAACTGAGTACATTCATGCCCCTCGCCAAACCATTCGGACTACGCTGCTCCTGGACGCCGAAACCCCCGCCAGGCCTATTCAGTCGCTCCATCGCTGGCGACGTCTCGCATTCGCGCATGGACACTTCCACCCCATACTCTTCATCCGAATACTCTTCATAACCCTCGTAATCATCCTCGACAGGAAGGTCGTCTTCCGGGAAGAACATCTCCGCGAGTCCGAGGTCTGCGCATCTCGTCATCTTGAGTACCATGCCGAGCCCGCGGTCGTTCTGCACCGCGGACGTCCCGGGGCCGTCCAGGAGGTCCCACGTCTCCGCATCGAGCTCCTCTGCCGTACGGCCCCAGGCAGAACGGATCGTGCCCGGATAGTTGAACGCCGCCAGCACGAAACACATGGGAGAGCCTATGCACGAACATGCCATGAATACGTGATCAGCGTTCTAGGACGAGGGTGGGCGTACAGAGACCGCTGAGCTCTTGCTCGCGAAGCAGATTGACCGCAATTGGCTCGTGTGGCTTGGGTATCGAGTTCTCGTCTAGAAGGTGCTCCGGCAAGACGTCACCCAGACGATATAACCGCTGGCACGCGGGGCAAACCCTCGCGCCCCTCCTGCTCTTGTTATACCACAATATCTGGCGCGAGGTATGGATTGAGTTCGCCTTCCCTCCACAAGCGTACACTACTTACCAAAGCCGTTTCCTCCGGCAAGACAGAGCACAGCATCTCGAGCATCTCCTCCTGGGCGAACTCCGCACATAGTGGGTCGTCCAGAGAAGGCGGCGCAGCGAAGCTAGAGCTTAGGAACGCGGCAACGTTACGGACGCGGGGGCCGTTGCCGGGATCGTAGATGAATGGCTCGGTGACAAGGGACGGCGGAATGCCCTCATCATCCTCGACTTCGTCGTATAATGGTGGCCCTTGGTAGGATGTATGGAGATCAGGGTGCGGGTCGACAGGGTAAGCAGTGTGCGTCGATGGTGGCGCAGCTGGTGGCTGATGATAGGGGTATACGCCATCCGCCGCAAGTTGGCCCCTGTCTTCGGCATACGCAGGAGCATGTACGCCCGCGTGCGCGATCGGCGCAGGCGGCTGCTCGAGCACGTCCTCCCGGTTGTCAAGCGGCCTCTCCCCTTGCGAGCGTCTGGCCTTCTTGGCCTGCTGCTTCGCCTTCTTCTTCATATTTCGCGGACCCGGCATAATTAGAGTGGTATCGTTAGCAGAGGAGGGAGGAGGTCATGAAGGTTGAACATGGAAGAGCATGTGTACTGTTCCCGGGGTGCTGTCAGGGCGTTGATCCGGACGCGTCGTCACGGTCGCGAAAGGTCACGCGTTCGTCACGGGCGTTACTTCGCGTGTCAGACCGCTACATCCCGCACATTGGAGAATAAGTAATACTACTAGCACATACAATTACAGACGTTGACGAACAGACAATATAGCTCCAAGACACAGGCGGTGAGCCGGCTCAAATATCTCACCTGAATTCTGCGCTTATACAAGGATACAGTGCTACTCTTGACTGCTACATTCCGGTCAGATCGAAGGCTAAGTGGTCCACCAGTCTGTCAAAACGCATGCCAACGTGGCCCATTCGAGACAAGGTGAGGTATCCTACAAAGCATCCTCCTACAAGCCGAGACTGAACTCCGGTATGGCCGCTTTCCTTGCCTCGATGTGGTATACCCAATGCTGAGCACGTTTAGTACATTGCATACAATCATCCAGCAAAGGCAGATGCCTATCCACGACCACTTGCGGAGTGCGGATGGTGAGGAGCGAGGTTCCGAAGTCCTCGAGGACCTTCGCTTGGAAGGGGAGCCAGAGAGGACACTCCGGTAAACCTCCTTTGTGCAGCAGCGGCGCCGGGATCGGACGGTGGGTATCCGACATGAGCTCCAACCAATGCTCACGGTACAGGATCTGATATCATGTATAGAGGATGAGCAGCTTTCACAGCAGTAAACGGCGAGGTACCCGAGCTGCTCACCCACTTGGCGAAGCATATCAGGTCCATATGCTGCAAGGCGTCGACGGCCTTCGCATCTATGGTCAACTGAGCAGCATCCACACACAGGCTCTCATAGCTGTGTTTCGCTGCGTATCCCAACACCTTGAGAGGCATCACTGATATAGCGAGCCTAGTACTCCCGATCAGCTCACCGAGGACACCGGCCACCCTAGGAGACTCACTGCATGTGTACTTTGCAAACTCCCATCGCTGAGTAGACGAGGTACTTCTCCGCCGCCTCGGCCAGCAAGGCAAGCTCGTCCAAATGGACCTTGCCCAGGTCAGGCTGTCGCTCGCGATACATGTACTGGAACAGCAATTCCAAGGTCGACGCCTTCTCCGTTAGGGCCACGACTTCTCCATGCACTGGGACGTCAGTCCCCGGGAAGCCTTCGGAGTAGACTTCGAGGTTCTTTCGATGCAGTTTGAAGAGGACCCCATCGGACGAGGATATCGTTACATCCGCGTCTGCAGCGCGGACTGCTCGGACAAAGGTGAGTCTCAGGCATCAACTCCCGCCACACAGATAGGTGCTCAAATATCAACTTACAGCGTTCACTGTATGTGGGGCTCGAGCTTGACGACTTGTCCATCACCGTACACTGATTGGCTACTACGAATATCACGTCCTCAACACGGGAAGCGATGTGCAGTCTAGTAAGCACTTGAAGGAGCAGAGGAGGTAGGTGTGCTCCTGCTCGCCGTATCTTGGAGGCATCGAGGCCACACACTGCCCTCGAGGCGGCAACTCATGGTCGGTCGTGCGAAACCTTGTTTACGACTTTTCTTCGCATGGATATGCTTTGGGTGGACCGCGCAGACGCCCGGCATATGCAACGGACTGAGCACGGTTTGCCAACGCAGTACTAGTACGCCACCTCGAACAGCTGCATGTACCCGCACGAGACACTCGGACGGCGTAGTGACAAGTGAGCGATGAACATACTAGTATATCGTGCTCTTCAGTAATCCCTATCCATGAGAAGACCATATCAAGGTGCATTTTCCATGGGTTCTAATCATTCGGCGCTGTTCAGTTATACAGCATCAGGCAACAGGCGCCATGTACCTCTCGTGGAGCGGCAACCAGGAAGGGACGCCACAGAAGATGCTCCAGCCCTCTGTGTGGGCCCCCATGTGGTCATCCATCCCTGGTGACCGAAGCAGCGTGGCGTTCCCGCGACGAAAGGTACATGCACATGCCCGAGCAGTGGCGGCGAGCGGGGGGTCGCACCAGGCAGGTGCACCGGATGGGTGCACCACATCTGGTCTCGGTGTCGAGTCTTGCTGAGTTTGGAGGCCCAGGACGTCGGCCTCCGAGTCCCATCCGATGTTGAGACCACCACATCGAACCGACAATCCACAGACAAGGTCGCAATGGACGCACGACCCCCACACGCGCCCTCTCGCGCCCCAGGAAGACTTACATGGCGGCGGCGACAAAGAAGTCGGGAAGGCAGGAGAAGGCGGGCTTCTCAAAACGAGCATGTTTGCGAGCGCAGAGTCGGCCGGAATGAGTTGGGTTGGCTCTTCGTGTGCGTGCGAGCGGGAGCTTCGCTGCTGGCCAGTAGAAGTCGTCGTAGGGAAGGGCTCGTATTGCTCGAAGGAGGGGGCACGGGCCTGGAGACGGTCCGAAGTGTCGTCGCGCGACCGGCGAGTTCGCGCGTGGATCGGCGGGGGTGTGGTTCTGAGGGCTAGATAAGGTGACCTTGAGCGTACCCACTTGTGAGGCACCTCGAAGGGGGAGGGCTTGTCGGCGTGGTTCGGATGAATGACGGGACGGGAGAACGCCTATAGGTGAGCATGTGGGCCTAGTGACTTTGTCACGCTCAGCTGTTACCGACCTCAGGCTCGTGGACGGCGAGCAAGAGCAAGCCGGTTGAGCGAGATGAGCATTTGACCATACCCCTGCGGCACTGCGGCAGGACCTGTCATGACGATTGCTCGCCCGGCCCGCTTCTTCCGCGAGGCTTGGGTGCGATGACCTTGGGGGTAGGCGACGCATTACATGCGCTCCGTGGGTAAGCATGTGGATCTTACTGGATGGGGACGCACTGGCTATCGACCCGTCCTTCCAGGCTGCCCACGATAGCCAAAGAGGCGGAATGAAGGGAGTTTCGGTGCCGTGCGCAGTGCGTGGCATGAATTGCATTACGCCGAGGTGGGCCCAGCGCGCTAGGCCTGTGGGAGCGTCCGTCAAAGCTTGCAAGGATAACGCACCAGTCCGAACTCAGTCCGAGCGATCCAGGGTCTGCCTTCGGGGCCGGCGAGCGGCAGAAGGTAGACGGAGGCAGATTCGGTTCCGGTGCACAGACAGGCTCGGTGCGCTCAGTATGGATGTGACGCGCATTCGACGCCAGCTGGGCAGAGGCGTGTGCTGGGGTGGCGGAGCATGTCTGGACGGGAGGAGCGGTGGGGGTGAACTCGGCTGTGTACGACGAGGGTGTTTGCATCGCGGCTTTCATCCATGGAGCCTGTGTCAGTGATGGCGGACGGGGACTGCCATTTGCAGCGCTCATAACACGAGTGTGGCTGTTGGGATCACGGCCGTTGACGCTGGCGAGCTGGAGCACCGCGCGTTGGAAGGCCCGACGGGGAGAGGGAGACGGCGGGCGTGCAGGCGCAGGACTCATCTGGCAGGGAGGAGGGGTCGGGATGAGGGAAGGGGATGACGTGAGGGCAGCTGCGTGGCAGAGCGACATTGGGCTTGGCAGAGCTCCGATCAGGATCGAGGAACGCGATTGGGCAACTCCCTCCGCGCCACTAGTACTGTACATGCGCACGCGACGGCTCCCCGCCGAGCCACTACAGACCCGGCACGCCCTCTGCTCTCCCGCTCTTCTCTGATAAGTGTCTTATGCCTCTGCGAGGCTCCCTTCAATCACTCTCCCCCGCATCCCCTCTCATCACTTCTCGCTCGCTCGAAACGGTCCCCCACTGGTCGCCGCCTTCAATTTCGCACTGTGCATATCAAGTTTCTTTCTTTGGGTTGAACCCGTGTATCGGATCTGGAGATGGGCAAGTGGGGGCTACGCATATCAGTCGCGTCCAGCGCCCGCCCTCTGACGACCCAGAGCCCCGCAACTGGTGAGTCGCCCGGTCCTCCGTGTCTCGTCTCTGTTCCTTTCTGCGCCAGTGGCTGTCGGCAAGGGTAGTGCCTCGTTGGGTGAGCGGAGAGGGGACACGAGATGTGATGTGTGTGTCCGTCAGCGCAGCAGGCCGTCGTCGGGACACGGCAGATCGCATCGCACCGCGGCGGTGCACCCAGCGTTACCGTTCTGGCCCATTCCCCCCCTCGCGCTGCGCAAAGCGGCCATCGCTCGGCCCCGTCGCCCTCTGGCACTCCTCGATGGCGTGGACACGGGCATTTCAATTTGAGTGATGCACTCTCGACATCGCGGACGCACGGACGCTGTAATGTTCAGCTTCTCCATGATGGTAAATGCCGGCCGCTCCAGCCTCCAGCCCATCTGCGCGCCCGAAACGCGTTTCGCGCGTGCAGCGGAAGCGACGGTATTGCCAGCCTTCCGACAGAATCTGCGGGGCGCGGTCCAAGGGGGGTGGCCGCAGAGGCGGGCCTTCGTTGTGCTATTACCGCGCCGGTGATGGCCAGCAGGACGTACGGCGACCCAACAGTGGTCGCGATCCAAGAATTTAATCCAATAAGCACTTGATGTGGCGAACTGATCGTCCTTCGCTTGTGCGGGCGCACGGGCCCCGGGCCAGCTTCCACCGTCGTTCCGTCGTTGCCTCCAGCTATAACACGTATTGTGCCCCCATTGCACCCATCCACATCCAGTTCCACTCCGTCTCCCCGTTCATCCCTCCTCTCCTTCACTCGTCCGCTCCTTTGATTCGATCTCTTCTCTCCGCATCTTTGTGCCTGGGGCCCGTCGTATCCCGTCAATCAGTCAAGGGCAGCTGACACCGCGGGATGACACTTCCCCTCCGCCCGGACGTCCTCGCAGGCGTATATTACCGCCTCGTCCGCGCGCCTGGGGACGCGTCCCGGCGCGACGCCCCTCCAGATCCGTCCCTGATGCAGTCGTTCCTTTCGCCGTCGCTCCTTCCGCCTCCTACCCCGCTCCCTACTCGCGCGCCCAGCGCTGCGTCCTCGCTCACGCAGATGTCTGGGGAGACCCTGCTCGCGTTTCCACTCGACCCGATGCGCTCCTCCTCATCACTGAAGGATGCTGACCAAGCCCCGTTTCCGACCCCCGCAGGCTCCGCGGCGGACGTCCGCTCGCCATGTGCGTTCCCGTACCCGTCGTCCGACGCCGGCGCCGACGAGGAGGACGAAGATGAGGGCGAGGAGGATGAGGTGGTGTACCGGATGTACAAGAGACGGTGGATCGGCGTCGTCGCGATCGTGAGTGCTTTCGCATGGCTGCGTACTGGCGCGCATGCTGACACACGCGCGCGGGTGGGCAGATCGTCCTGAACGTCGTCGCGGGGATGTCGCTCGTGTGGTTCGGCCCGATCGCGAACGACAGTGCGTCGCTCTCTTCTCTCCTCTGCCCCCGCGCGAGTGCCCCAGGCTGATTGTGTGTGTGCGCGGTGGTGTGCAGCGGTGGACGAGTTCGGGTACACGCTCGACGAGGTCAACTGGCTCGGGAACAGCATTAATCTCACATACTTGCCTTGTGCGGCGGCGGTTCCGTGGGTGTATAGTAGGCTTGGGTTGCGGAGGACGGTGAGTGCCCGTGTTCAATACCCCCATGATCCAGGCCAGCGAAACTGACGATGCGTCTTCGTCTCGGTGGGCGTGAACTGTGTGATGGGGTTGCGGGGACGCAGTGCTGGATCGGCGCGGCCATCTTCCTCGCGTCGGCGTGGATACGCTACGCAGGCACCGCGCACGGGCTCTCGGCGGGCGGGAGCTACGCGCTCGTCCTCATCGGGCAGGTGCGCCACCTCCATCGTTCGCTTTTCTTCCCTCAGACGAGCCGACTGGTCCGCGCGCAGATCCTCTCGGGCGTCGTCCAGCCGATCTTCCAGGTGCTCATCCCGGGCTACTCCGAGAAGTGGTTCGACCTCCGCCAGCGCACGACCGCGACGATGCTCATGTCCATCGGTGCGTCCCGCTCTCCCCGCGCGCTCTCCGCGAGGCAGAACGATGGCTGATTCTGCTGGGGCACAGCGAACCCCATCGGAGTCGCGATAGGCCAGCTGATCTCGCCGCTCGTGGGCGACCCGAGCTCCGGGGTCCGTATGCCAGCGTTCTCCACCACCCTCGCTCTTTCTTACTCACGTATCTCCCCCGCCAGCTGCTCATCCTCGCGATCATCTACAGCGCCGCGGTGCCGTGCGTGCTCCTCGTCGCCGACGCGCCGCCGACGCCGCCGACGCGCGCCGCGACGCAGCCGAACCCGCCGTTCTCGAGCCTTGTGCGGGCGATGCTCGGGCGCGAGCCGTGCGGCGCGCCGACGTACATGACAGTCCGGCAGCGGCTCGACTTTGCGATCCTGGTGCTGCTCTTCGGCGTGCTCGTCGCCGCGTGAGTCGTCCTGCCCTCCCCCTCCCCCTCCCCCTCCCCCGCCACCTTCTGCTGCACCGCGCGGATGCTGACGGGCGTGTCTCCGTGCAGCGTGACGGCGTTCTCGATCCTGAGCGCGCAAGACCTCGTGCGTGCTTTCTCAACGGGTTGGATGGATGGACAGACGCTGATGGGCGCGCACAGGAGCCGTACGGGTACTCGGACGACCTCTCCGGGCTGATGGGCGCGGCGCTGCTGCTCGTGGGCATCGTCGCGACGGCGGTGACCGCGCCGCTCTTCGACCGCATCCTCACGCACCACCTCGCGCTCACCGTGAAGGTGCTCTGCCCGTTCCTCGGCGGCGCGTGGCTTGCGTTCATCTGGGCCGGTGAGTCGCCTGCCCCCTCCCCCGCGCCTCCTAGCCGCTTTCTTCCTTTCTCTTCTCGATGGGTGCTGACGGGCGCGGTGGGCAGTGCGCGTGGGCGACACGGGCGGGCTGTTCGCGATCATGGCCGTCATCGGCGCGACGAGCCTCACGATGCTCCCCGTCGCGATCGAGCTCGCGGTCGAGCTCACCCGCAACGCGGACGCGAGCTCCGCGCTCCTATGGGCGTCCTCGAACCTCTTCGGGATCATCTTCGTCCTCGGTACGTCCCCCCTTCCTCACGCTTCTCCCCTACCATTGCTGATTCGGTTTGGTGTGTGTGTGCAGGGGAGGGAGCACTGCGCGCGGGCCCCGACGCGGACCCGCCGTACAACATGCACCGCGCGCTCATCTTCCAGGGCGCCTTCGTCCTCGCGTCAATCTCCTTTGTGTACTTCATCGAGGGTAAGCAGACGCGGCGCGCGGCAGACGAGCAGGCGCAGGCGGAGCACAGGCGCCCGCAGCGCGCCGGCGCACACGAGCTCGCCGAAGTGCCGCGGTCGCGCCGCTCGACGAGCTCGAGTTCGAGCTCGATGCAGGAGAAGGGGAAGGAGGGGAAGGAGGGGAAGAGCAGCTTTGACCATCTGGGGAGCGCGGTGACGGTGCGCGCGGTCAGCGAGGACGGGAGCGAGGCGACCGTCGTGGAGAGCGCGCCCCGGATAGCGGTCGTGTCCACGCCAGAGGCAGGCGGTGCGGACGTTTAGTTAGTTGGTTAAATTATTGCCTGACTGCGGCTGGATCGGGGGACGGTGGCTTTTGGTGTATACACTTCGGAAACGGAAAACACTGTTGGATTCCGTCATTTGCCAGTAATGCATGTACTTGTATGTATTAGTAGTACTACTTATTCTGTCACGTACGAGACATAGAAGTCTGCAGAGTAACTTATGGGGTTTCACTGAGTACACGCTCTCCGTGCGGACGCAGTACTGACCGTCGTGTTGTTCGTCTACTCGGCGATGGAGTTTTGCAAAGTACACATGCAGTGAGTCCTCCTAGGGTGGCCAGCGTCCTCGGAGAGCTGATCGGAAGTACTATATCGACCTCTGAAGGTGATGGGATACGCGGCGAAACACGGCTGTGAGATCCTGTGTGAATGCTGCGCAGTGGACCATAGATGCGAAGGCCGCTGACGCCTTGAAGCATACGTATGGATCCGATATGCTTCGCCAAGTGGGTGAGCAGCTCGGGTACATCGCCGTTTCAAAACTGCTGTGTGAAATGCTCACCCTCTATGCTTGATATCAGATCCTGTACCGTGAGCATTGGTTGGAGCTCATGTCGGATACCCACCGTCCGATCTTGGTGCCGCTGCTGCACAAACGAGGTTTACCGGAGTGTCCTCTCTGGCTCCCCTTCCAAGCGAAGGTCCTCGAGGACTTCGGAACCTCGCTCGTCACCATCCGCACTCCGCACGTGGACATGGATAGGCATCTGCCTATGTTGGATAACTGTAAACAATGTACTACACGTGCTCAACACTGGGTATACTACATCGAGGGGAAGAAGGCGGGCATACCGAAGTTCAGTCTCGGCTTGTAGGAGGATACTTTGTAGGATACCTCGCCCTGTCTTGAGCGGGCCTTGGCATGCGTTTTGGCAGACTGGTGGACCACTTAGCCTTAGCCATTGATATGACGGGATGTAGCAGTCAAGAATAGCATTGTATCCTCGTATAGGCACAGATTTCAGTTGGGATTTTTGAGCCAGTTCACCGCTTGTGTCCTGAAGCTATATTGTCTGTTCGCCAACGTCTGAGGCCTGAGGCCCTATGGAGACACACTTCGGTATGAGATTTGAAGTATCGTAGACAGGATTGCATACTTACACGGCGGCCTCATGTTTTTGTTTCCGTGTGCAAACACGGTCAAAGTCCGGCCCAAGTGGTTGACTCGCGCTTGTTTGCTAACACTGTACTTTCTCTACACCTTTTCATACATATACTTGAGCTCTATATGTTGTCGCTCGCATCAATATCGGAAAGGACGACAACTAGATCCAATGTAGCTGCAGGATGCATGCCACCAATCAATGCAGTTGATGCACGAACGTTCACAGCGCCGGCGCTGTCCTCATTCGTCTTACTGGCCCCCAGAGCTGTCTGTCTTGCCGTTGCTTCGTCGAAGCATCGGTGCTGCCCACGATCCTCTTGGCATTCTCGCGGTCATGCATGTGTTGCTCGACGTGAAGCTCAGTTCTTAATCTGCCAGTCTCTTCACTACCAGACCTCATTACGTTACAGACCGACAACGTCCTGGTCGAGCGTGCCATTGCAGCCTCTCGGGTCTCCGCTGTTAGACTGTTCTCGACCTCTTCTCTAACATGTACCATCCGCTCATAGCACAGGCCACTCTCGCGATATCGTTCCTCGCAGCCACGAGCCTGCCTCGAAACCTGGTGCTCAGCAACGATGATGGATGGGCGACTGCACAGATCCGCGCTCAGTTCGATGCATTGATAGCTGCAGGGTACGGGGTGCGCCTTCCGAATCTTTGTCGTCCCAAGGACGTGATTGAGAAGTAGAACGCTCAGGTCATCCTGTCTGCGCCTGCACTGAACCAGTCAGGCAAGGGCTCGCGAACGAAGACACCTACTGTGCTCAATAAGCCATGCGAGTTCGAGACGTGCCCTTTAGGGTCACCAGCCGAAGGCTTTAACGCGAGCGACCGTGAGTTGTTGTGGTCTATACTGGGCAGCCCTCTGACTTGTGTCGAACACCAGCGCGATTGAACTACGTGAATGGTTACCCGTGAGTCGCACGTCCACGTATCTGGGCATCTTAGCCGACAGCAGTATCGGCAGTGTTGATGCAGCGAGATACGGCGTCCAAACCCTTTCCAGGCGATTGTTTGACAAGTCGAGCCCGGATTTCGTAGTAAGCGGTCCAAACATCGGACGTAAGTATCCTAGTCCATCATGACCCAATCTTCCTCTCATCATACGTTCTCAGTCAATATTGGAGTCTCTACGCAATTCTCGGGCACAGTGTACGTTCAGCGCTCCTGCCTCTAAATTTCATTCTAACCATGCTTTTTCATAGGGGTGCGGCAGCTGAGGCGTCTAAGCTTGGCATCCCTGCCATCGCCTTCTCCGGCGCGTCCGGCTCGCAGGTCTCCTATACGACGCTCACCAGTTCACCCGATGCTACGTCCTCGCTCGCCGCGCACACTTATGCCTCCCTCGCTGTGCGCTTCCTCCAGTCGTTCCTCAACACCACGGCCTCTCCGCTGCTCCCACCCGGCATCATCCTCAACGTCAACTATCCCCCCGTCGAGCGCTGCCCCGATCCCTCCGCGTACCGCTGGGTGCTCGCGCGAAATCTGTGGAATCCGTTTGCGGAGGACGTCGAAACGTGTGGGAGCACGCGGCTGCCGAGCGAGGCGGATGTGGTAGAGAGGGAGGAGGGATGCTTCGCGAGCGTTTCCGTGATTAGCGCAGTGACAAAGACGGATGTGGACAGGGCGACCCAGGCAGCGTTAATGGCGACCTTATATGGGCTGCACCTCAGCTGCCTGGATTGAGTATTGAGTAGGAAGGTATGCCTCTGGCGGTGTAGTCTTCACTGCAGACCATACACAAGTTAGAAAGATTGTCGTTCCTTACTGAGTGGTGACGATAACTTTATCTTTTATCGTATGTATCCGATGCTAGCGGTCGGCCTCAATGCAATATTTGTGCCAGGATCGGTGACAGCGACTCTGGCTGCGTTAGTAGCATCTCTTCACCTGCGCTCCCCTTGCGAGCGACTCTTGGAACTAGTCGAGATAGCATTCGTGTATGGAACTAACACGCGTTGACCCGAGAACTGTCAACTCCTCCGTTCGCATTTCACGGGCTGTACTGTGTACGGGATTAATGACCGAACGATGGCATTCCCCATTGGATCACTGAGGAACGATGCAACCAATCCCCCGCCCGCCTGTAGCACCATTCACAGTCCTCTAGGAGGGGAAAATGCTTGTCAAATACCGCGGAGATACCTTGGACACCCGATATCGATCGGTTCAGGTCTTGCAGAACTGCGGCTACGAATGGAGGCCACGCAGGACACTCGTCCTCTTCGAAGTCTTCATGTAGTATTGACGAAGGAATGCCACGCTGAACTTCGAAGAGGCGTCGCAGCCAATGCTCACGGTATAACACCTTTGCATAGGATGGACGCTGTGAATGACGCCGCGATGGCAAAGAACATCTGTAGCTACTTACCCAGTTAGCGAACAGTTGGGCATCCAGATGCTCCGCAACAAGGGCCGCGTCTTCGTCGACAGTATATGGGGCAGCTTCATCACACAATTCTTTGTAGCCATGCCTTGCTGCATATGCCAATACCTTCAGGGGTATCTTGGGAATCGCAGCCCTTCACAACCACAACTACACATGAGCCCTCCAAGACTAATACGCACTACTGACGGCCCATACAGTGTGGCACTCACCGCATATTTAGCTTGCACACCTCCATCGCTGAATAGATTGAGTATTTCTCCGCTGCCTCAGCCAGTAATGCCAATTCATCCACGTCCACCTTGCTTAGATCGGGCTGCCGTTGACGGTAAACGAACTGGAACAACAGCTCCAAAGTCGATGCTTTCTCTGCCAGGGGCACAATCTCGTCTTGCACCGGGACACCAGGTTCAATTCCAGGAAACACATCAGAATGGAAGCCCAAGTTCAGCCTGTGTACCTTGAAAACCACTCCGTCGGACGAAGAGATTGTGAGGTCTGCATCTTGAGAGCAGACTACCGGGTATACATCAATTCAGTTTACAATGCTCACATTGCCAGGACTACTCACACAATTCACTGTGTTCGGGACTGGGCGCCGTTTCCATACTCGGCAGAGCGAAGGCCTGACCTGTACGCTAGAAAAGGTCTGGTGCGAGGACCGGTTGGTTCGGGGAGAAAGCAGGTTGATGCTTCAAGCTCCAAGCCTTCAGATCCGTCTCGCTCAACTGATTAGAAGGCTGCTGTAAAAGGCTCGCCGGCGTGTGACCGTTCCTAGTGGCGTATAAAAGTGGTGAGGGCAGTAACGAGGAAAGCAACATAGCGTAAGTAAGACAATAATTAGGCTACATATCGAACTCATCAAGAAACCTGACAACAAAAATGTGGGCCAGGGCCCAGTGCCATCGCTCGCCTTTGTGTAACGTATACAACTCGCATGATTGCACTTAGCATGAACAGAATCGTGACTTGGACAAGGTAACTAATTGTGCTTTTCACAGACAGCCGCATCCCATCGCAGGGTGGCTATATGAACAGGATACCAAGACACAGGAGTCGGGTCTGAATCGATGTCTGAATGCTAGTGTTACAAGGTGAGACTAAATTGCGGTAGCGATGAGACCCGCTTGATGATCTGTGCGGACCAGGACTCTGCCCTCCTCCTGCACTGCGTGCAAGTCGACAACTTGGAATCAGAAGCAGCGGCGAAGATATCGTTGATCCGATTGAGTGCTGACAGATCACCGCCAATATCGTCGACGACTCTTCCCTGGAATGGTTTCCACAACTCACATTCCTCGAAACCTCCCCTGTGCAAAAGGTGTCCTCCTGCGCTCGGCGCCTTACGTGCATCGATCAGTACCTTGAGATATGGCTCACGATATAGGACCTGTGCGTGTACGGGTTCAGCACAGTGGTATGCCAAATGATCCGTGAACCTTCTCTCACCCAATGTACAAACCACACGTGCCCCAGATGTTCGAACGCCTCTTTTGGATCAACCATAATCGTGTGAGGAGCTGCTTCGACGTAAACCTTGGTGTACCCGTGTCTTACTGCATACGCAAGGACAGCGATCGCGTTCTTTGGCAGTGACGCTCTATGAAGTCCAAGGCAACATGACGTCGAGTGTGGTCCTTTCTCAGCACGAATAATACTCACTTCATGATGACCCTGCAGATCTCCATGGCGGAGAAGACGCGGTATTTCTCCGCTGCCTCAGCCAAGCTTGACAATTGGTCAAAGGGAAGCTCTGTGATGTCTGGTTGCGGCTGACGATACATATACTGGAACAGTAGTTCGAGAGTGGACGATCTCTCGGACAAGGGAACGGTCTCGTCATTGGTCGCCAGATCACCATCAGGGAACACTTCGGAATAGGTTGCAAGGCTCTTCTTGTGCACCTTGAACAGGACTCCGTCCGAGGAAACGATCGTCACATCCGAGTCAGCAGCGTCGACTGAGCAGGGCTTGGGTAAGTGCCGTGCTAGCATGCGCTATTGCCATGATTGTACTCACAACGTTCGCAATACTTTGTGTCTGATGTTGTAGGCTCCATACTAGTACAGATTGAGTTGGGAGTGCTAGAGAATTAAAGCAGCTCTTCACGCTGGACTGGTCGGATAACAAACGAGCACACAACATGGAAGGATGAAAGTATATATAAGTATACCTCTCCGTGCGTCAGCGTGCCAGTGGCGTCCTCGAGGCTCAACTTCTCTCCGCGGAACGTGCGCAGAAGCTAGTGGAGCTTGGGACACGCGGAATCCGTATACATAATAGTGAGTTTATACCGCGGTATGACCTTGCAGTATCCTCTACAAGGCTTAATCTAAACTCAAAGTTAATCGATTGATCTTCCGCTCGCATATAAGATTATATTATCTTGACCTGATAAGAAGCTAGGGGCAAGGGTCGAGACCGTGTTTACGACATATACACGTACGTTCTGTTGTCGCGACTAGAGCGGGAAAGTGGGTAACCCAGCAATTCGCCGTCGGATCTCTTCCTGCCACACCTGAGCGCGTAATCTGCAATGCCAACAGTCCTGTAGTTTCTCATGATTCCTCTCGAAAACCTGGGATATTTGCATGAGGACTTCGATGTCGCGGCCGATGTCGTTGATGACTGATAGCGCGAAAGGATCCCACAGTTCACACTCTTGGATGCCACCTTTATGTAGGATACCACTCGGAGGTGGACGGTGGGCATCGAGCGATGCTTGTACCCAGTGGTCGCGGTAAAGAGTCTAGCGCCATGGGACGGTGCAGGTATTGTGAACACAATCTTCCCCAGTATCTGTTGATAGAAGACTTACCCAGCTGACGAAGTATGTAGGACCGAGGCCGATTAGAGCATGCTCTGCGGATATGCCGAGTGTCTTCGGTGCGACCTCCATACAAAGGTCCTTGTACCCATGCCTAACAGCATAGCCAAGTATGTTTATGGGCCACGAAGATGCAGAATCTCTGCAACGCAGAAGCCAAATCACGTTAACGGAGAAGACGAGGTGGATACTACTTGTTCGTACCTCATAAACATCTTGCATATCTCCATGGCAGGGGAAACTCGATACTTCTCCGCAGCCTCAGCCAAGTTCGCCAGTTGTTTGAAATCGACGCTGTGCAAGTCGGGCTGCGGCTGACCGTACATGTATTGGAACAAAAGTTCGAGGGTGGATGAATCTTCTGTCAGGTGGACGATGTCGTCGCTTGATGTGATCCCTTCCCCAGGAAATACCTCCGAGTGCATGTGTAGGATCAGCTTATGCACTTTAAGATGTACGCCGTCGCAGGAACGCATAACGACATCCCCATCGTTCATGTAGACTGCGCCACATGTCAGATTGACTGGTAACAACCCGATGAAGGGTCTGACCTACATTGATCGCTCACTCGCTCTGCATGATTTACGTAGGATCCAGACATGTCACCGGGCGGCGGTCTAAATTGTGAGGCTTATTTCAGAGAAATCATTACAACAGCGACATATGCACGTACCAAATGAAGACTTGTGAGGCGGGGGCGTAGCGGACTCGGACTATCCACGCCCACTCCAAGTCCTTTTATATACAGCTCCCAACCAACTACCCCTATGCCCTGCTTCAATTCGCGCCCGATATATGAATACTCCTGTTTTGTTTAGCTATATGCTATACAGGTCGATGAACGTAACCTTCGAGAACGTGTCGAACGAGTGATCAAGACACCGTAGCTGTCTCATATGCAACAGACCTACCAATTTGCGATACGACTGCCGGAGATGAGTGGAGGCTAGGGCACAAGGTTGATTGTGATGTACATTGAACGCCTCAGCCTCCGCACTGGCAGGCATCTAGGACCAATACTTCAACAAGCGTCATATAGCCATATTCAAATGGAAACCTGGACAGAGTTCAAATACAATCGCTAGATCCGAAATGGCGCAGATGTTAGCGCTTTAGTCTTGGTCCATTCAATCCCGGAATGTCCGGTGCCTGATTCGCATGTCACCCACATTCTTCTGACATCCCTCCTCAGACCATTGGCATGATCTCGCAACGAGACTGTTCATGTCAGCCCATGCAAGTCTCTCAGCCCGGACACAATCAGCCTCGGAAAGGTTGATCCGGATGAAGAGACCGCCTACGACTCAGAGCCTGTGGAAATTGGTCAGTACTGGCAGATCCAGAAGTGCGTAATACCATGTTAACCGGTCGGGTCAATTTTAACATCAAACTCCAGCGAGCTAACACGCCACGTCTTGTTGCTATATGGACACTCCAGAATCGTCCGTAATGGTTTCAAAATCTGCTGGGGAAATGTGAAGATTGGGCTAAATGTACGCTGTACCACATGGTCAAGCCGCGTGTACTCCAACGCTGCGATGTTGACAGTGCATCAATGCAATCACTGACCGTCGAAGTGCGAAAGGAACGCAGGGGCGGACAGTGAAGCCCGCCTTGGACCCGAATAAGAGACCCGTGACCCGGATACGTGGACTGGAGTGTATCGATGCGCTCAAGAAAATTCAACTTCACCAAATGCTCTAATGACGCTCTCGACCTTCACGATCATCTCCTCCCACTCAGACTGTGGATCGGACAGCGCTGTTATGGCACCTCCTGCACCGAGTGTCCACTGTTCTGCAGCGTGTTCCTTCTCTGATGCAGGGGCGACCACGTCCGAGTCGTGTTTGAAGCAACTGCGAATGGTCACAGACCAGTCACCACCTCCGCCGACATCCCAGTACCCAAAGACACCAGAGTAGATGCCGCGAGGGTGGCCCTCAAGCGTGCGGAGAATCTCGACGCTACGTTTCTTCGGGGCGCCTGTCATGCTACCGGGCGGTAGACTTCTGCGGAGCGCCTCCCATCCGAGGTCCATCTCGCGGGGGCCATGCTCGCTACTGAGCAGCTTCCCCTCAATAACGCTGACGAGCTGCCACACGGTCTTGTACTCCTCTACCTTGCAGAACTGCTTGACTTCGACGTCCTCGCCGACGACGCCGTGAAGGTCGTGACGGATGAGGTCGACGATCATCAAGTTCTCGGCGACCTCCTTGACGCTGCCTGCCAAGGCTTGCTCCGCGACCGCACGCGTTATCCCGAGCGCCTTGCGCACAGTGCCTTTGATGGGGCGAAGCTGACAAGTGGAGTGGGGGGGTCTGGAGTAGGAGAGGAAGCGTTCCGGGGAAGACGACACGAGTGTGGAAGGGTGCAGACGAATGTAGGCTGAATGAGGAGCCGGGTTCCGCGAGCGTAAGACCTTGTAAAGCTCCCATGATGAGCTATGTTCGGGGGCGCGACGAACGGCCTTCGGTACGGAGATGTATGTGTGGGAGGTTAGGCAGAGCTCGTACGATTCGCCGGAGAAGAGGTATTCCTTGGCCTCGCGGATGCGCGAGATATACTGTTCACGATCCGGCAAAATTACAACCGGCGGCGCAGCGGTCGTGTTCCTCCTAGACTTGGCCGGCGATGAGCGTCTGCTCTCAGAGCGACAACAGCACCCCTTGACGAGCAGCGACGTCTCCTGAAGCCAAGTCTCGTCATCCGGTAGGAGTGTTTGAATGTATACCTTCCCGGAGACGGTATCGGTGACGATGCTCCGCTCGACGAATACAAGACTGACGTCAGGGTTACGGCCAGCAGTGCCGCTCGAATCGTGAGGTGAGGAAGGCGACAAGGATTCAGCACCAAGCTCATAGCTCAGATAACCGACCAGTCCTCCCCAGAAGGGTACATCTCCTACACCTCCTTCGGCCCTCCGCGAGCGCATGAAATCTGCGAACCAGTCCCACACGGTGGATGATCCAAGTTGGACGGATCGCACGGCACCGTTGCTGTGCATGTCGACGTGACCGTCGCCCACATAATGTGTGATCTTCGTAGACGACGAAGTCAGGCAGCCTACAATCGCGAAACGGCCCGGCTGAGCGGCGGAGTCCAGGAGAACGAAGTCTGCTGATTCGTCAAGGACACCCAGCCTCTCGCAGATGGCATTCGGCGTTATTCCGTGGGCCTCGACAACGCGAGTTGTCACTCTGGACAAATGGCCCGTAGAGGGTATGAGAGGGAACTGAGGCACCGGCCATGGCGTTCCTACAACCCATTCGAGCGCCACATCCCAAGGGCAGACTACTCGACGATGTTTGCTCGTCCAGGCTACCGCGAGGCGCCAGAAATTACGGAGAACGTCCTCGCCACCGCCTTCTGTGCGTACGGATTCCGGGTGGTACTGAACGCCCCAGAATGGTTTGCTTCGGTGCTTCGCGGCCATGAGCACCTTCCCGTTCTCCTCTCCGTCGTCAGTCCATGCCAGAGCTTCGACATCTTCACACCCATCTAACGAGACATGCAAAGAGTGGTAGCGCACGGCGGCAACGTCTCCAACGTCTGCGAAGAGTTCCGTGCCGCTGTGCTGGATATCGGAGATCTGACCATGTTTGACGACGCTCAGCCTGTGCAGTTTTGCCCCGAACTCGACTGCGAGGCTCTGCAGACCCAGGCATACTCCAAAGACGGGGAGTATGTCATCGTCCGAAAGTCTCCATATATCGCGCGCAACGCCGATATCCTCATCCTTGTCCGGTGAGCCAGGACCTGGGCCGACTACAACCGCGGAGAAGTGGACAAGGAGTGAGCGGAGCTCGCCAATGGCAAGATCGTCGTTCCTGATGATATGAACGCTGCAGCCAGGGATGGATCTCCTGCATAAAGCCGCAAGGCTATGAAACGTTGTCAGGTAACGGCGGAGAGGACTAAATGAAGGAGCTCACTTGTAGGTGAACGAATCGTACGAGTCGATGAGCAGGATGCGAGGACCAGCGGTCGGCAGAGAGTCGGCCATGGTAGAAACTGGAATGAATACAATAAATTAAGAAATGCAATGGAACAAGAGGCCGGTCATGAACGTTGCGGTCCTGGTGAACCCCGCACTAGGCTCCCCGCCACTCCGAGTCAGACTGAGAGGTGGGAAGACACTTGAAAATCTCGATCGCGCCATGTCACGCCTGCCTTCCGTCGCGTTACAGACGCGTCGGTCACATCACGTCCTGACATCTCGGATGCGACAATGCATATCCGAGCGGACCACTGCGGAGTGCCAGCCGAGTCCCAAAACATCCATCGCTAAGTCAGATAGCACGGGTAAATATGTGCTTTGCTGTTGCGAGCTGAGCGAGTAGCGACTCAACGTCGTACTGCCCGCTCAGAGGGGACAGAACCTCGCAAGATGAAGATGGCTTAGATTAAGCCACACATCAAGCTTCCAAGTTGACTAGTGGTGGAGCCCGCGAAGGATGCGACCTACCTCGTTCGCCCGCCCGCTCCGCGTGGGTTTTATAGAATATAGGCATATCGCCGGTCTAAAGTCTGAGGCTCAAATCAAAGAAAGCATTGCAACAACGGCGACATGCACGTACTCGATAAAGGCTTGTAGCACAGGACCGTAGCGGACCACCCACTCCCACTCTTGCTTATATATTCGAATGATCTACTTTTCAGCATCTTTAAGCCCCGCTTCAGTTCGCGAGCGCAGCTGCCCGATTTACGAGTTATCCTTTTTTGCCTACCCGTATGCTGTGTTCGCTATGCTTACCTTTGAGAACGTGTCCAACGATCAGATACGGGTACCATAACCGCCTCAGATCTGACGGGCCTACGAATGTAGGATATGACTGCCGGCGATGAGCGTAGACAATGAAGACACAAAAATACTTCGATACACGACGCAGCGAAGTCCATAGGCATCTAGGATGAAATATTTTAGCAGACGTCATAGAGCCGCTTTCGAGGGCAATCTAGACGGTACGTATGAAATGAGTGAACATGACGCAGTTATTACATACAGCGAAGTCGAGCAATTCGAGCTAACAATTGCTTAACAATTGTGCCGCTGTCTCAACAACATCAAGTCAGCGCCTGAGCATTTGAAGGAAGGAGTGCACTGCATTTGAAGATGCTTACTTAAAAAGATCACGCGGCTTGGTAAGGCATAAAGAGCAAGGGCAGCTGGCTTCCCCTTTCCACCTGGTCCCGAACGTACGGGCGTGTGACGATAGCACTCTTCTTAACGATGTCGTTCGCAGGAAACGCGAGCTCGATCTCAAACGCCTTCACGAGGACGAAGAGTAACGATTTGATCCTGATGAAGCATCAGTTCTGCGGAGCGAAAGCAGAGTTGCAGTGCGCGCTGACTCAATGAGCGAGAACCGATACCCAATGCAAGCACGGGGTCCTCCTATAAAGGACATCAAGTTGGCCCAGACACCAGGGATGTCCTGAGCCGCTTCAGGAACTTTCTCCCAGCGCTCAGGCCTGCACAGATTAGTAGCTCACCGTACACGAGGATATGCAGTGCGTACGTACTTAAACTCAAACGCATCCGCTCCCCATAACGCCTTGGACCTGTTTAGAGCGAGGATCGGAATGAGGATCTGTGTGCCTTTCTGGATCCTGCATCTTGTGTGAGACAGCGAAGCTACTAGTGACGAGCACCTACTTGATATGGTCGTGGACCTGATCGTGACGGTCAGTGTATGGCGTGTTCAGAGGAATCGTGTCGTCCTTGCACGCCTCCCTCGCGGTAACCGCGACTGGTGCATGCAGTCGCATCGCTTCGCGTACCACAGCATCAAGATATGGGAGGGCATTGAGCTCATCCATGGATGGTGTATCCGTCTGTACGCTGAGGAGTTCCGTCCGGAGCTTGTGTTGTATATCCGGCGCTTGAGCGAGAGCGAAAAGGACCCAGCCGGTTCCATAGCTCGTCGTCTCGTGGCCCGCAATGAGAAATCTAAATATATTCAGAAGCCAGCCTTGACAGGGACACATGTTCAGACTTACGTCAGCACCTCTGCATGCATATAGTCAGTAGACACAGGGCAGCCATAGAGCAAGCGAACTTACGCGCAAGGACGTCCTCATCGGACAAGCGTTGGCTCTCGGGGACGTCGGGGCTCATGTTGGCCTTGATCAGTAGTGTGAGCAGATCGCGACTGCGCAGGGCATCATCGGTGCCTTTCCCCCCAGAAGAAGCCTTCACGACCTCCGCTTTATTCTCCTGGATGAGTTGCATGCCCACTCGCCGCGCCACGTCTTGCGCATTGCTCGTCCCCCTCGCAAAGTTATCAGGCTAGTTCGTTCAGTGCAGTTCGTACCTAATCTAGGTAGTTCACTCACAATGTAATCTCAGTGCGATAAAAAAGGCTGTGGCGGTACTCGTAATGGCTTGGAACATTGTGTTGAACGCCTCGTTAAGTTCATTTGGCTTGTTGTCCAGCGCATTGAAATCATAGTTGAAGCCTACGGATGTCTTACCTTCAGCGGGCTCTCGTATGAGTATGGCGCTGCTCTAACACACCAGCAAGGCCAATCACGTCCAGAGTCATCTTGTTCAGACCAGTCGTAACATCAATCCTGGCTGGACCACCAGCAATTGCGATTTAGTCGTTCCAGAAATCTCGCAGCTAGAAGGCCTCTGAGCACGATAGCTACCGGGTACGTTGGATCCCTACCTGTTGAGCTTTCTCCACGAAGATACTTGTCAACTCCCGGATCTGAGCGTACCCAAAGGCTGGGTTCTACGACAGGTGAGGCGAGCCAACGGGCGCTCAATCATACTACATACAAGTACACGGCGCTGTGGGAATGGCGTTCAGCGAAGTAACAATCACTTTCTTGCGTAGTTGCGTACCTGTTGACGGTGGAAATCTCCTGATAGTGAATCGTCAGGACCGATTAGTCAAGAGATACTACGCCACGTACCCTCCACAACCAACAGACCTAGGAATCTTGGGTTACAATAATAAACTGTTACCGACTATCTTGCGACATACCGTGACCAACGAGTTTTCCCAACAAGAAAGCATCAATTGCAGGTTTGGCGTAGTCATGCGAATGATTGAGTATGTGGCCTATTGCCCTCGTATCGGTAGTATATGGTTTGTGAGACTGGCGACATCAAAGTTAGTGAACATACGGCGATTTTGGAAGACGGTCGAAGTACATTCAGCCAGCCCTTGTATGTGATGGTGGGGCCGTACTTTTCAGTCCAAGCTTCGTGTAGCACCGCGTCGTCAGCCTTCTGAATGTCGAAGAGGTTGCCGTAGATCAGACTGGGGCTTGGCGGTCCCGGTAAGTCTCGCAGTGTAGACCAAAATGGTGCCAGGAGGATATTGGCAATCTTCCAGAGTATAAAGCCCAGTAAAGCTATTCCGATAGACGAGAGCAGGTCGAAGTCGATGGAGGCAGCCATAGCGAGTACCATGGATTAGCCGGGAGTCCTACTGTGATTTCTTAGTCGCCCTAGGGCGGCTCAATCATTGAATATTGAATCAACACCAGTGTGCATGGTTGCTGTGCAGAGTAGAAATCTGTCCCCGAGTATGAATCTGATGGCCGTATGTGCAGCGATGTGCTCACCTTAGATGTAATAACTCAGCCTGTTCCGCGTACTAAGCAGAACTATATGATGTGACCTTGCCGAGTGTTGTAAGCGGCATGCTACTGCGCATGCTCTTAGTTCCTCAGAATCCCGTCGTTCGCGGCTATCCATCTTCGTCGTTTGCAGACAGCGGATGGTAGGCAATGAGAGACGGCTAGAATACAGTAAGTAAACTATCCGCAACTTGAATGCAATTTCCTGGGCAGTATGTACTTAGTATGTGGTGGGTATCCAGACTGGATCATCTCGGAGTGAACTGGATTAATTCCATGCGTAGTAGCCATCCCTCAAGCGCTCATGAGATCCGGCGCCGTCGTTCCCGAGGGGCATTCTGCCCCTTACTCTTATCCCTTGGCTCGTAGTCGAAGGGTCATTCGCTCATCGTAACGCAAGATGCTCGCCAGTGAGTAGAGCAGAATGTGAGTAGTCCTTAGTCTAACATGACCTCGGCAGGCATGAAGGAGAAGGCCGTCAAGGCCAAAGACTACGGTGTCAACAAGGCCACCCACACTCGGGACCATATGGTCAGCCAGCCAAGCAAGAACATCAACTGGGACCCAAACCATAGACGACCTCCGCCTGCGCCTGTGGTGAAACCGAAGAACAGCACACTCTATGCCCCGCCACCGTCGAGGACCTCTTCCACGACGACTGATGCAAGGAACATACCGGCCAGCCCCAGTCCTCCCAGCGTCCCACGGCCATCGCCTATGATTCGTAGGGACTCGCGACCCGACAGTGTCTCCCCACCAATTCCTCCCCCAGCAATCCGTAGAGAGACGCGTCCAGACAGCGTGTCTCCTACCCTCCCGCCACCCCCGGTCCGATCAGCCTCGATCGCAACGCGGGCCTCGAATGCCGTTGAAGACGAGAAGATTGACTGGACGAACTTGTCTCCGGAGGACAAACAAGTTTTCTTCAGCTGGTTGGACGAGTTCTTTGCCCAATACCTAAACTCGCCTGTCCCTCCGCGGAGTGTAGGAGGAACGAAGATGGTCGAAATTCCGGCTACATTGGTTGCGCCTGCACCCAGAACACCATCAAGCGTCACAGCAGTAAGTACCTTTACGAATTGATTGTTCATTGTCCCTCAACGATGTGCAGCCTCCCTTATCCAAGTGGTCGCGACCAGCTCAGCCATCTCCTGCGCTTGCCGTCTCGGCAGACGGTGCGAGTCCCGCTTGATTGTTGCCACAAGCTCCATATTTATCAGTAGCAGAGCACTTCAGTATGTCATATCCTCCGCCGACGCAGTACGGCTCAGCTGCGCTCGATGTAGGCATAAATTTTGCGCCATCTGCTCATTGGGACGATGAATGGTACAGGAGCTCCCACCTGGGTTTGGTTCCGGGGTTGAAAGGGAGATCTGACACAAGACAAGTCGCCTGTGTGTCTCAGCCGGATCCTTATACGGCCATCTTCCACGGCAGTGTGCTGTTCGCCGATCTCAGCATGGTGTGGTTCTCGGTCCAGTACCCCTTCTCTGGAACAAGCGACCCAAATGACACCAGCACCGTGCGTCGCGAAGCGCGTTATTTACCACGGCCCTCTCCCATGGACCGTGCGGCCCTCGTTGAAGCACATGAGATGTACGGAGAGACCATCGCTTCGTTCGCCGAAAGCTTCGTAGAAACAGGCGAGTACTGCGCGCGGGGCGAGTGCTGGGACCTCGCCGCGAAGGCAATCGAGTCGCTCGAGCAGTACGACTACGTACCTCCGCCCATCCCGAGCACGGTGCGTACGCATGGGCATCTCATCTACGAGGGCAAGGCAATGGGGAAGGGCACGCAGGTCGGCCGTTGGCGTGGCGGCGACGATCGCGTGCGCCGCGGAGACATCATCGAATGGCGGAGCGTACGCATCGTTATCACCAACGGTCGCGCGTGGAGCATGAAGTCGATGGGCAACCCTGATCACACGGCGGTCATTGTAGCGGACACGATGCCGTCTATACAGGTGTCGGATGGCCAGTTCCTGAAGCCGGCGGATTTGGGCACGCTGGAGGTGGTTGACCAGAGCGTAAGCACGGGGATCAAGCCGAAGCGGGATAAGTGCGAGTTGAGTGGGCTTGAAGAAGGAGAAATGTGGATCTATCGGCCGGTAAGTATGCAGGCGTACATTGGCTGTGATTTGCAAGCACAGTGCCCGGAGGGAATCAATGCGCTGAGGGTTTAACATTTAACAATATATCTGTACCACCGACGGGATGATCCATGGAAAAGAGATGTTATGTCTCAACAGTCCTGGGACACAGTAGACTACACTTGAGGGAACACTGAACAGCTCTGTACGCTCACCACGCTCACAAGCGCTCATAGATCTGTAAGGGCATGACGGCCATCTTCCAACTCGAACTCAACTCTCTCTACATCTGGCTCACTCAGCTTCTCAGCCCTGGCTTCCACTGGGGCCTGTACTTCACCGACGCCAGAGACCTTGCTACTCGGCACTAGTAGGCTGAAGTCCAGGGTCGGCGCGACCTCACAACCTGTGGAGGCGTACCAAGTGGCTCTTATCCACCCCGTTACAATCAACGATGACCAGGACAGACTGAATCTGGCTTTTGTGAAGGTTTCTCTCCCTCCCTCGCAATACAACACGGATGCGCGACTCTCCAGCATCGAGCCGAGCGGTAGCTAGCTCCACCAGAAGCGCAAGATCGGTCTCAATTGCAGGGCGTGGGTCATGCGTGCACTTAAACACTCAAACTCCTCCAGGAAGATAGAGTCATTCACTGGGACACGCCGGTGTAGAAAATCGAGGGCGCGGTGAAGAATATTGGTGCAGAGGTGGAGGGGCGCCTTGCTGAAGGGAAGGATCTGGGCACACTGATAAAGAATGTCTGAGCAGTTAGATTTTCGCGCGCCACACGGGGCTCCGATGTTTTTATGTAAGTACGCCATATATACCATCTAGCGTGTTCTTTGACAATGGATATTCGTACTCCTTTGGACTCTTCTATCTCATGTGTATTGCGGGCTCCACAGTTGTTGTATTTCTACAAGGGCATCGGACGAGTACGAGCGGTGCTGCCGCCTGCGGAACAATCGTCATGAGCCTGAGGGATAACACGCAACCGGCTCGATCCATACCTTGCAGCTATACTATGAGCTGTTGACGGTCGATTCGCCAGCACGTCCAAATTCACGATCTCGTTATCGGCGGTACTGTGGCGGATGCCATGATCAAAGGACATCCTTTCATTGAACACGATTACTCACGGTCTGCCTCCAAGCACATCTCGGAGAAGCCGAAGTCGCTGACGTATTACCAACAGCGCGTTTCCGTTAGACTCCGCATCACAGAAAGATACCAACGATTCCAGTGCGCCGAAAGCACCTCGTGGTAGCAGTTGGACGTCGCGCCTGGCAATAGCTATACAACCGTCCACTAGCCTACAGACGACCCACCAGGCATCCTTACTATCCATCTTCTGGACTATGATGTTGACGGTGTCCGGGTTGGCGATGCCTGTGGCGGAGAGTAGCGCATTCTCGATGAGGTTGAAGTCAGGGACGGGCAGCCTTGCCGATATGGTTAGGATTGCGGACAAGAGAGACATGCCCGGCACTAGATTGTCATCCTCTTGTAGTGGTCGCACGCAAGAATTCAGGATCTGCACATCTGTATGCATCTTAGACCATGCGGTTACATGGAGACAACAAACGAGACACTCACTGGATTCGCTAGACGAGAAATGGCCAGAATAGCGATAGACTATGTCAACCATCTCGTCCCCAGCTTCTTGAGAGATGCCCGCCGATTGTACCAGCCCGCAAAGGCGGTCGTACACTGAAGACTCCCTCCCAGGAGTGGCGAAGAGAACATGATCCAGGACATGAAGAACACTCCGTTGTCTGATCGCCTGTGGGTCGCTACCATCCTTATGGAGTTGCTCTATCATGTCCAAACACATATGCCCAAGAGACACGCATAGTTCTGACAGCCAGTATCAGTCAGAAGTTGATCTGCCTATAGGGTGAGTACCGTACCTGGATGATCTGGGAGAAATTTGTGGGCGTTCCGCAGGATGAGTGCGAGTGCTTCTTTACGAGATGCAGGTGAGAGGTCTGCAATGACAAACCAAACGACGAGGCGCTCATAGACCGAGTAGTCCGTAAGGGGCGTGGCAGAGAGGAGCCGGACGAGCAAATCGAGAATCCTGGGTTCATCACGTAGCCGATCACCCTCTCCGCCCTCCATGCCTACTCGGCGAAGCATCTCCAACGCCAATTTGCCCATGACAATGACGGAGCCGTTGTCCATCTCGTCTGCAAGCCACTTTGGCGTCGGTCTCTGACCGGCCGTGAGGTCGACGAGGTGGGCGCGCTCCTGAAGGATACGATAGAAGATGGGAAGCGCGGAGTGGGTGTCGGCTTGGATCAGACAAGGCTTGACCACTTGCTCGAGGAAGATATCGCCCCCGATGAACTTGTCCGCAGCGACCAGAACATCCAGGCTTTCTTCGCCTTCGCCTAGGTGGCGCAACTTCGCTTTCTCCCTCTTAACCAGCTCGACCACGGCTTTGTAGCCTTGCCCGCGAACAGGAATGTTCCCCAGCCTGTCAGGAGGCCGAACCTTGAGATCAGCGTGAAGAGCTGAGTGATTCTGCCGAGTGCCTTATATATCCGCCATGCTTGGGGCGACCGGTAGGGGCCGTCACTAGCCACTGTCGGTGCGATCATGGTGTACATCGTAAACGCGAGAAGTAGCACTATCGGTGCTACGACTATGCCTGCCAGAATACTGCTAATCGTCCAGAGGAGAATCTGCAAGCCGACAAGGAAGAGAGTAAGGGCGAGCTGGAGAAGAAGCGGTATCAAGGTAATGATCTCGGGAACTCGCCAGTTCAGCAGTCCGCGCGGTCGGGAGTGCCACATTTGCGCTCGTTGCCAAGGGTTGACGCTCTGTAGGACAACGTAGTGCTCGAGCCATTGCTTGACGCTGATGCCTATCGACGCAGCAGCCAGACTGAAGACAAGCCCAGAGAACCACAGGCCGTTCACCGCGACCACTGTGCCGGGAATGGGTGAAGTCACACTGATCGTAACGATCGAGTGTTCAATGCTCCCACCGGAAGGCACGATGTTTATAGGCGATAGGTTGTACCCCCCCTTGTGAGAGGCTGACTGGAAGGCTGCATATTCGGGAAGTACTGAGCATTGAAGGTTGCGACGATTGCAGAAAACAGGCCAGCCTAAAGTGTACCACGAGGTTATTACAGGAAGCAGGAGCACTATACTACGGCCAGGACTTACAAGAACCAGCATTATGTCAATCTCTTCCTTCCAGTTCTGGATCGTGACCTCTTCATGTTTCCAGACTTCTTCAGCGCATATAGCCCAAGCGCCGGATGTATCAGACGTGAGTGTCGGATTCCGACCGTTCGGCGAATTGCTGAGGTGGCCACTGACGAGATTTGGCCTGCTCTACACCCGGTTAGTCTTTCAATGAGAGACAGCACTGAAGGACACCTATGACTTTTACCTGAGAGTTCACTACGCTCCCTTCGCTGTGATGTGGCAAATCCTGCGGAGAAGGCTCGTTACTGGAGCTGATGAGAATGATGGTATCCGGGTCGAAGGAGCTAGCCAATCTACGGTAGCGGCTGCGATATAAAGCAGGGTTAGTGGGCAACCGTGCCCTCAACGACGCCATGGGAGCAAATCCAGTCGTCCTTCGGACCTTGTAAATTGTATCAGTACGCTTGGCTGATGTCACGAGTGGTAGCGGACAGAGTGAGGAAGCTTGTTTCAGGGATGGGAGTGAGGGGAGCAGTGGCGTGGACCGAAGACTATAAGGCGCAGGAGATAGTTCTGAAAGCTTCGCTATAAATAGCCCTTTATGACACATGGCGTTTCAAGCCAAAAAGATGCCAATGCCTCTGATTGTCCTTAGGCGGTTGTGTGAGATCCTGCAGTGCACTATCAGATCTGAAGCAGTACTTTCCATTTGGCGCGCCGAGCGAGCCTGCTGCAAGAGCATATCGCGACCACTGATTGATAGACGGAGACGGGGACGCGACAGTGAGTGATATTGATCTGGAAGCCAGAAACAGTGAAATAGCCAAGAACATGGCCTCTTTACAAGAGACGCGGGCGAATGCCCTGCGCGTGGGTTCGAATTCAATGAGATCTGTCAGTGCCGAGTCAGTGAGTTGACGTGAACCCCGACGAGATAGTCCACTGCACTCCACAAGGATACAACTTGCTTTGACTTGCTCCTATGTAGGCCTTCAGTGTTCTGGTAGTGCGCAACGCAACGGCTTTGGAGCTTGAACTGAGATCTGGTAGCTAAGAAGTAAGCTGCTGTAAGGGTCTGTCCAGAGTGGGATTAACTTGATAAGGCACGAACGTGGGACGGCTTTACCTCGCAGGACCGTGACAAAACCCAATCACCACTGATTCTCAAAAGGCGGTGAGAGCATGTCATTTGCACGGCGGTGAGATTCCGACCAGTCCGTACTGTTCTACCAAGGGCAGACAAGCGTTTTGGCCTCGACATCTCTCAAACGATGACGGGTGCCGGTCTGTTTCAGAGAACCCTGCATAAACACACGGAGTGCCATATCAAACTGTACGCTGGCGTTTGTGAAGAGACGTGTTGGTCCTGCGGGTACGGAACATACTACAAGTAATACCGAGACGTTTAGGGGGAAACAGTTGCGGGCGGTCTGTGCAGAAGGGTGAAGCGCTGAATGTTGACAGCGGCCTCTCGAGACTTCAGCACAGACGACCTAGGCCTGCGACATCTCAAGACTTCGCCACAGAATCCGCGGCGCCCACGCAATGGAGCCTGGTAGGGCGACTATTCTGCTTGCAGTCAGTCTAGGCGATATGTCACCAAAGGTGGACTAAGGACTCACATGATAGTCCGCTTGATTATCACTGCTGTGTGGTGGCTGAGAGGAGCAGTGTCATCGCTAGGCAAACGTAGATATATTCAGTGTCGGAGGTACTGGGCGGTATGCTGTAATGCGTGTGCGAAAGGGGGCGATAGTGTCGTCTCCTTGTGCACTCAGCGACGCCATGTACATACGATGGCCCTTAGGTTCTTGTGTGGAACGACGGTCGACAGCGCGCGAAATGAGGCAATCCTCGCATTTACGACGAGCAACCGCCGCCACTATATCGTGGCAGCCAAACGACAATCCTCCACTGAGAGCTGGTAAAGCACCTGAACATGACCGAGCCCTTTCCTTGAGACGCTCAGACGATTCGGCTTCATTTGACATTAGACTGAGGCGTACCAGATTCCCAAGCCTAACCATTCCGCGGGACGCAATTGGTCGCAAGGGGTTTCAGCTGGCTCGGAACATACTCTGACGCTGAGAACACGCAGTAATTGTGGGAGTACAATTCGCTCAAAACGTCGAGTACTGCGACGGCAAAGACAAGCGTGTCGTGTAACGTTTTCGAGTCAGTTGACGGTGTGGGGGAAAGAGGCGCGAGATCGGGATCTCCCGACGGCCCTATATATTGGGTAAGTGCAGCAGAGATCTTATCAGATACGCTCCCCGCAACCTCTCCTGCTCCCGCAATTTCTGTTACAGTAGTTCGCTTCGCCGCTATGCCCATCTCAAGAGACCACCTCGAGAGCGCTATTCGCTCGGCGATACCCATAATTCACCTGGACATCATTGATCAGTCGAACGGCTGTGGGGAGAACTATGCGGTCTTCGTCGTGAGCCCGGTGCGTTGCTCCTATCGCACGAAGCAGACGGATCGTCTGAGACCAGTCTGGTAGGCCTTCGAGGGCAAGAACACGTTGGCGAGGCATCGCTTCAGTGAGTGCTCGCGCTCAGTTTACGTACACTTACGCCCCAGCTGACCGAGCACCATTCTAGTCAACGAAGTCCTCAAGGATCAGATCGCCCAGATGCACGCCTTCTCTCAGGTGAGTCTCGCCTTGCCTCCTTTGGCGACAAGCCTGATCATCTGCATGTTTGGAGCGGAAGAACTCACATGATCCGCGTTCGTAGAAAACACTGACACCGAAGCAGTACGAGGCGCAGCAGGTCAGCGAGGTTGCATGATACCTGCCACACGACTCGTGAGCAACTCCTATCCTATCTCGCCAGCAGGTCTGATGCAGCTCAAGCAGTGATAGGAGCCGTATGGCCAAGATACATCATACTTGCGGCTCGTAGCGCTACCGTTAGTATGAGCACTAAGCATTGCGCTGCAACAACGCGATCGGTCTCCTGGTATTGCTTGTGGGAGTCGAGCGTTGTACAAGTTTAGCAATGTATCATTACAGTAGAATACTTTTCGCAACCACGGATGCACATACCAGTACAACAATTACCCAACAGCAGTGCGAAACATGAGTAGACTGTAAACGCGGATGTCATGCGAAGTGTATGCCAGCGTCATGGAATGCTGATAACAGTCTAAGAGCACAAGCTTAGTGGCGCCGGGCAGGATTCCAGTAGACACTCACTTCAACAGGTCGTCTATGTCCATCTTCGCCGCACGGCTTTCTGCGTAGCCTGTCTCCTGCAAGACGTCCTGGACCTTTTTCTTCATGTCCATGTTGTCCTCAGCCATCTGACCCAAATGTTCAACATTATACCAAGGTCTACTGCACTTCGACGTACCACGTTGTTCATCGACGCCCACGTCCGCCAATTGCTCTCCAGCATCTCCATGACACCCTTCGCGAGGAAGTTCGCGTGGACGGTCTTGTTCCTCCTGCTGAACACGATCCGCGCCAGGCCGTCGAACTCGCCAAACTCGACGGGCGGCGGCGGGTCGCGCGGGACGAGGCGGATGACGCTGCTCTCGACCTTGGGCGGCGGGCGGAAGTTGTTCTTGCTGACGTGCATCGTCAAATCGACCTTCGCGTACAGCTGCACGTTCGCGGAGAGCCGGGACCACAGCTCGGTGCCCGGGCGAGCGACGAGCCGCATCGCGAACTCGCGCTGGAACATCAAAATGGCGACCCGGAAGAGGGGGCGGTGCGAGAGGAGGCGGAAGACGAGCGGTGAGGAGATCTGATAAGGCGTGTTGGAGATGCAGACGTCGAAGTAGGGGAGCGTGGCCTTGACGAAGTCGCCGATGATGATCTCGAGCTTCCGTTGCTCTGGCCTGTGCCCGAGGATTGATACGGGACAGACGATGGGGCAAAGGAAGGCAACTCACTTCCCTTGTACTCGCTTGGTCAACTCGGCCGCCATGCGAGGGTCCATCTCGACTGCCGTTACATGTTTCGCCTTCTCCAATATCCTCACCGTCAGGTTACCCGTACCGGGACCGACTTCAAGTACTTTGTCCGTCGGGCGCAAGTTCGCCTACACTGCTCTTCAGTCCCTCTTCTCTCTCTCGAATCCCCTTGTACACACCGTGTCAACAATTCTGTGAATTGAATAAGTAGGGCACAGAAACTCACAGGGCTAAACGCACGTTTGGGCAGTCTGGGGATTCTTGAGGATGTGCTGGCCGAACCGCTCTGTATTGAAGATCGGGTTGTGCACGCCCGATGAGGACCCTGATGATTCTCCCGAGGGTTTCGACTTTGCAGATGGTAGATGAGCTCTGCTAAAACGGTCCGACGTTGCGCGAGGCATCTTCGCTAGTGAGGGTAGATGAGGACAAAGAGGAGTGCTTGACTGAGGTTTGCTGAAGGCCGTCAACTTCAAGTCTTCATGCAAAATGCTTAGCGCCCATTTGCCATACAGTCCATCTCGGTCGCGCCTGAGCGCTTATGGCCTGACAGTGGTCGTTCGGGCCGCCCAGGGACCTCCTCCTCTTCCTCCTCCCTTGATATATGCAGCCTACCCTCGTCGTCCTCGCTGCACGCTCCCCAGGTCTTCAGCTGGTACGTCCTGTTCTACGCCTCATTTTTTTGTCCCCGCCACATCCCAGTCGTACCTCCATGTGACACGACTCGAAGACTATTTGGGAGTAGAACGGTTGCAGTTGACTTTCGACCGCGTCCACGTCTACCCACCGGAACGTTGGTTCTCACTGTGAGCGACACCTTCCTTTCAGCATGACCGCGATGATACTCTGCACAATTTCCTCACCGCGACCATGCTTACTTCCTCTTGACGTCACACGCCGCGCCCTCTTGCGTAGTCGCGCGCCGTACATTCCGTCACCGGTCACCGCGATCGCAGACAGATGTGGAGTAATCAGCCACCCGCGCGCATATAAAGGTGCCATCCGTCATATTCGCCCATACACTCTCCTTGAATCGCAACCACCACCACCATCTCCACCCCACTTTCCTCTCCCGTATTCACAGAGTCGCCTCCCCCGACCACATTCGTGCACTCCGTTGCGCGTGCCTTATGGGTCTCACTGACATCCTGGATCCTCCCTACCCCATCGGATATCCCTCGAGCCCAAACGCAGAAATGTGTGTTCTGTGCACGCCAGCAGTAGCTATCTGGGCAGTACGTTTACAATGCGGCGGCAGGCGCACGGTGAGTGTGCGTAGTGTAGCTCCCGCCCGGTCTCCACTCTACGCGATTGGACGGAGTCAGCAACGCGGCGAATGTTCAGCAATGCTTAGGTTGCGTGGTCGCGCACGTTTCCATTACGAAGTCAAGAGGCGCAATAATACCAGAGAATGAGGCTCCGGTATGAGGCCCGTCGACCGGATGCTGGCGCGTTGGTCGCCTCTCATACAGTACCACGTCAGCTGACCACGCTCAAGCCTGCCAATTAGGCTTGACCGCCAACCACGACTCCGTCGAGGCTACGACTCTTCAGGCTGTTTCCGACTATCTCGAAGTAATACTTCTGTTCTGAGCTACCCAGGCAGCCTTTTCTAGGATCCTTGATCAGCTCAGCAAGTCACTGGTGGCACACTTCTGCTACGCCGCCGTTGCCGCCGTCCTTGCCGAACCAGTCACGATCGCAGCGGCCTAACCTCGGTGGTTCAATGGCGAGCTCGACGGGCTCGTAGTGAGCAAGCTTGGTTCAAAACGACATTTAAGAAGAGTCGCACATATGCAAACGTCGACGAGACAAATGCGCATTTTCGCAGCTGACGTGCCAGTTACTTTTACTTGCACCATCCTACTGTTTCACTTCGGCCCTCATGCATCCATGAAAGACCGAATGGTCGGTTACTGTCCATCCTCTGCATTCGTGAGTACGACAGTCGCTGTATGCCGCCCGCGCCGGTGCCACGGCTGGATGTGCTTGCAAGGCGCAGGATGTGTTCGTCTCTGCGTCGGAGGTGCAATCGTTCGCTCTTCGATGAACAGCTGACCGTTCCGTCTGACTACCTGCGAAGGAGAACAGATGAATTCACGCGCAATTCACGCGCCTCCGTAGTCGATAATTCGGCGTCGGTACTCGGAAGAAGTGAACAGCGTATGAACGTCTTCGCGTGTTCATGAAGAAGCCATGCTTATGTTCGAGTAGGTGTACTCTGGTGCACTTTTCTGTCGCAGCGTGGCTGCATATATATACACCCCACGAGGCCGTTTTTAGCACAACCCTCGGATTCAACTTCTAGCGTCGCAGGGAAGCGAGGGGATCATGCGATCGAACCCCGAGGGAGCGAATGACGCTGGTGGACTCGGAAGCTATGGTTGTGACTTGCGTTCGCATACATGCAGAGTAAGTATGTGAACGGACCCTGGTGGCTTACAATGTGGACCTGAGCATCTATATGGTGCAATTTGGCCCAACTTCGCTTCTGTCATTTCCTCTGGGATCTTGCAGCATGGATGCCAATCTGACCTCAATTTCACCCCAGCTCCATGTGTTGCACGCTAGTGCACACGCGGATGCAATTGTTCGAACCCTCGGAAGGATCACCCCGACATCGAGTTGATAGCGGAACAGGTGCGCATCGTTGCACTACTACTCACGCTCGCGCAACCGGATAGAAGTGGCTGCTCATTATCCGACGGCGAGATGATAGACACGATTGATGCTGGTGCGTGTCACAAAAGCCAGCTTTGTTTGCGCAACATGACCTTCCGGAGAAACCGACGCGCACAACAATATATCATGACGTTGCGGGACACCGTCTTCTCGCTCCTACCGCGATCATCCCTCGAACCCACTCCACAACCTTCCACAACGCTAGCTTCTGCGCGATAAGCGTGACAAGGCTTCCCGTCCAATGTCATTGGTGAGCGCTTCAGTCCTTGAATGATCATCGTGCGCTTCGGAGTCTAACACACGTCGCCTTCTCAAGCTTCAAGCTTCCCCGGACTGCATTCTCGCCGTTGTTGAGGCCACCACCCCACACGCAGTTACTCATGACACGGGGCGCGGCAAGCTTCCGAACCAATCCATCGAGCGAACTCCCGCATGGGCGCACCTCCGGGAACGACCACATTGCCGCATCGGCTGTGTTCAATTGCCTGAGGATGCACGCGGGGATGGCGCGTTGGCCAGCCAACGCGTCTCGCGAGAGGGCGACTGCGGCGAAGCGTGGGGAAGCGCGCGCCCGAGCCCCAAATCAGGTGATGGTGACGGGGCACCGCCAATGACGTGACCCCGCAGTCCGAACGAACCCCAGATTCAAGCGAACGCTCCCCGTTCCACCTGCGCCACTTCCCTCGTTGCACATAAAGCCATGCTCACTATTATCCGTCTCCTTCATCCTTGACCACCACCATCTCACCGCGCTCACCACTCACCACGACCATGACTACAACAACCGCATCCATCGTCACCTCCGAGGTCCCAGTGGTCAACGGCGACATTCTGCGCGCGACCGGAACGCCCTCCGTCACTCCTCCGTTGTCGGACAGGCCTGCGTCCCCCAGATCTCGGCGCCCATCCATCGCTGAAGCCGTCGGAATTGACTTAGAGGCCATAGGCAAAGGTAAGCCTTGTACCCTCTTGGTCACGCTCCGGACTAACTATCCGCAGCGGAGGCTCGGAAGATCATGTCCGAGGAACACCGGGTGCTCGGCTTCCGTCCGCCCCACGGCTCGCTCGCTGCAGAGGTGCAGGCCGCCGCTGCGAAGCATCCCGAAGGCAGTCCAGGCAAGCCGCTCCCCGACCCCGTCACGCTTAAGGAGCTCGCCCGTCAGGACGCCCAACGGATCCTCGCCGAGCGCAAGATCAACGCCGATGTGACCTCGCCCGGCATGAAAGCCATCCACGCGAACGGCAACGTGAAGGCCGTCAAGCCACCCGCCACTGGTGGCGTCAACCTTACCGCCATCAGCGCCGCCGAGGCCCGCACGCTCATGTCTCACGAGCATAAGGCCCTCGGCTTCCGCCCGCCGCCGGGCTCGCTCGCCGCCGAGGCCCAGGCTGCTGCCTCGAAGCACCCCGAGGGTGCTGGCGTCCCGACGGTCGACCCCGAGCTGCTGAAGGACATCGCACTCAAGGATGCGGAGCGCATCAAAGCCGATCGGGAGGTGAACATGGTTGGCGAGGTCAATGTTAGCACCGTCGGCGAGGTGGGCGCTGAGCGCATCGTGAATGGCACTCGGGAGGCTCTCGGCCACAGCCCGCCACCCGACTCGCTCGCGGGCGAGGCGCAGCGCGCGGCGGAGGCATACCCCCAGGGCGGCAGCTTTCCCGCATTGAACGGCGACGCTCTGCGTCTGGAGGAGTTGGGCCGCGTCGACGGTGCGAAGCTCAAGGCCCGGGACGCGGCGGAGAAGCTTCCGCTCAGCGGGTGAGTGCCTATCAGCTATAGCGCGAAGGGTTGACAGATACGAGCGATGCAGCCAGGCGGATAGCGTGAATGGGATCTTCGGCGACATCGCGGCTGTGAAGCTCAGCGACGTGCACAAGTCCCAGCCGGCTGGCCTTCTCAACCCCGAAAACTTCTCGGTGAAGCACGGAATCGGCTCGGTTTTGCGCGCGGGTGGGATGCGGCGCATGGAGACGGGCGATTCCGTTGAGATCATCGGCGATGTCATTGGCTGAACGGCCCCTTGACTGCATATCCGTAACTTATCAACCCCACCACAAGAGTTGTACGATGAGTTGTCATCTATCTTATTTCGCTGCCACGCTGTAATAGTCTGTCGATTGTATCATCATAGCATTGTCGAGTTACAGAACACCCGCGAGCCGGTGTGTAAATATATAGATTATCCCAGACCTGCATCTCGTCATTTTCGCACCTGATGTCTTCGGTGTCGATGATGTAACCTCGACTTTCGGCTGCAGAACGATAGCCGTACGACGTACGCAATGTCGGGCATCCCCATTCGGCTCCGAAGCCCCAGACCCGTAGTAGTTCAATCGACGCCAGCGCCTTGACCTGTAGCAAAGCGTTGTCTTGAGATTCGAAGAGGAGCGGCCTCTTTGTCTATCGCGCAGGGCGAACATTCGTTTTGAATACAGCTGTCAAACCTGCAAATGTCAGGTATACATGCACATGGGGAAGTCGGAGCAATCTGTTAAGGTCAGAGCTTCGTTTAAGTTGTCCCAGACTGTCTGGGAGTCGTCTGCCGGCTTGCATCGACAACTGAGGCTGCGAAGGTTGCACGCACGCACACTCTCAGTTAGGAGCAGACCCGCGCCAGCCCCTTCGCAACATGCATCAGATTCGATGCAACATAGATGGGCTCAGCACGCACCACGCATCGGACCCTCTGGGCAACTATAAGTGAACTCAATGTGCAAGTCTTTCAAGGTCTTGTATCCACCCCTGCGGAGGAATCGACAGAAGAACGCAACGTCTTCTGCGGATCCAAACTGTGCCTCGATAGACTCAAGGCAGGGCAGGTCTTGCTTCAACAAGATCGACTGGTAGTCATTTGGCAAGCCTTTCGCGTTGAACACGATCATCCGCTCCAGACAGGGCAACGGCACGATCCGGAACGAAGGCTCGGAAGGGTCGCTCAGGCCGGAGGACATGTCTGTCTCGACGAACAGGTCGGTGAGCCCGGGCATCGCGCAGAGGAGCTCGTTGAGCGCGTGGAGGTCGGGCCACGTCACGCACAGCTTGAGGGACCTGACCGACGGAAGCTCGCCGAGGACCTCGTACCAGACGGGTTGGAGTTGCGGTCCAACGCAGGAGATCGACTTGACCGAGTGCAGTTGCTCGAAGATCCGGGAGAGCGCCTCGAGCGAGGCGGACTTGTTGAGCCACGCGGGGATTTGGGCTGAGCGCACGTTCCGCGCGATGTACGGCGATGATTGCAGGATATCGGAGAACGCCAGGATCCGTCGCGTCGTCTTGAGATTGACGTTGGCGAAGAGGTGGCAACGAGTGGCTTGCACCCAGGCGCGGGCGACTCTGCTGCAGGTCATCAACGTAGCTGCGTCCTCATGATTGAAGTGAATGATGTGCTCAACGAGCTCATTCGGTACGCCATACGAAGCTTGTAGCATCCTCCCTTCTACGTGCTAGAGAGGTTGAATGTGCACTCAAATCAAGTCAGTCTGGATACAGGCTGTCAAAAGAATCGGAAAAGATACCTAATGCAAAAGCGAAATGCTCCTCGAGAGCTCCCTGACAAACAAGCGGAATGCCCATAATGAGTAGCCCATCCTATATTATATACCAGTCGAGGGCGGGCCGCTGTAGTCCGTGGCCACCTGTGGCCCCCAATGGATATGACAGTCCTTGACAAGATACTACAAGACAATGGGCGATCAGCACGCGGAGAGCCTGGGCGAACAATGCAGATCCGTCGCCATCCGAAATGACCCTAGCAACACAGCCGTGGCACATTCCGACATACCCCTTTTTGGGAAATCAAAAGCTGTTTCACTCACCTCGCCGCGACCACGTTGCGGCGGTGAGTGGCACAGAGCGGCCACTCACCGAAATGTGGCGCAGGGCACGCGAAAAAGAACTCGGAGAAAAAAAATCGTGGTCATACAAGTGACGTTACGGCGACCGCTACAACACATGTCGGAAATGTCGGAAAAACAAGGGGGAGACTAGTACCCGCAATATTCACTTAGAGAGCGTGCGCTCGGCATACTCGATGTCACCTTTCACGGACGATGCCTGGCTGACTACTGCGCCGCGTTCCTCGTAGGCCTTCGTGGCCGTTGAAAGATCGAGAGCTGCACGCGTCACGACTTCCGAGGCATATCAGCGAGTGCACGAGCTGCACAGATACATTTGATCACTCACCGCGGTCAGAGTCGCTGAAGATGAAATGGTAGAAAATGCCGCCTAGGATCGTCGCGGGGATATTTGTCAATGCGGCGATTGCGGCATAGCGTCCGCCCGTTGCGGGGGTGCCCCAGAGCGTGAGGACCGCTAGGCGGCCGCCGACGTCGCGTGCTGAATTCGCTGCTACGCTCGCGGGTACGAAGCCCCATATAATGATGGCACTGAAATGAGTTCGTGAGCCATAGAAATGCACATCAGGTCGAATGCCGACGTACTAGGTGAAGCCAATGATCCATGGTGCGACGACGGGTGGGCACAAGATGTTCGTGGGATCGATGCAGCCGAAGACGACGACGGCCAGAATGAAGTCCTACGGCGTTACGTATGGAGCTTAGTTTGCAATAACAGCTCGAACAGATCATGCATGCTCACGCAAACGAATTCGTTTAAGAAGGCGTAGCCAAGATTGGCCCCCGCAGTGGAGTATATCCCGAAGATACCGCCTGGCCCTTGTGAGGTAAACATAACAGAGTCATAAAGACCCTTTGCTCGCAGCTCTTCAGTCGCAGTCTAGGATGAGATTCAGAACGACTGTCGATCTTCGGAGGTAACTTGCACATAGCATACCTTAATCAGGTCGTGATATTGGACGTAGATGAGCAGGCACGCGATGTATGCTCCCAATATCTGCGCGACAATAAGTCTGATACGGTGCCGCCATGAAGGGCTAATCAGTATGAGATGCGCTTAGTTGATACTTAGACGACATCCTCACCGCAGTCCTCTGAGAGGCGTACACTTCCTGGTGAGCACGGCACAGACCGTGAAAGCAGGATTCGCGTGGCCATTGGATGTCGGCTACGCGTCGTGAATTTCAGCGGCGGGAACAGTAAACGATACCAAGATCATTCACCAAAGCGATTACCATTGCCAGCACGACGCCCAGGGCATACGCAAATCCGATTTGAAATAGATCTATTCTCCTCGCCTCAGGGTTGGGAAGTCGTTAATCAGTATTTCGATACTCACTGCCAATATTTGGCAATCCCAAAATGCTACCGAGGATGTACGAGGCAGTCGAGCCCGTGCCTGCGTATGTGTAAAGGAATGTGGACATCTCCATGATCTGTCAGAAAGCGCGCAGGTTGGAGAATTGCCAGCCACTCACTGCTTCGGCGACGAACTCGACGAACCAACGGGCGCGCCCCCTTCTATGCTTCTGCCAGACGGCTAGCAGTCGCGGCTGCGGGTACACGTCGGCCAAGTGTACGGCGGGTATCGTCGCAGAAGGGTGCATGTCGACTACGGCCTAGGCGGAGAGACAAGGACGAGCGACACAAACCAGCGGAAGCGTCCCTCCTTATGTATGCCCGGCCAAATTTGAAGGTCATCTGTCATCAGGGACGCCTCGCTACTAACCGAAGTTGGCTCCATGCACGAAGGCAGCATGCATCTTGCTCGATTCCGATGGCCAATTTCCAAAACAAATCCGGTGAACGCGGGTTCGAGTTATCAGTGGTACTGACCCAGTACCATCCAGTCTTCGCCTCAAGTAGGCGCGGTTCTTGAGCCAATCCTTTGATCAAGAGGGACCTTGCAACTTCGCATACTGGGATGGTCTCAGTAGCAGTAGTTTCTTTGCCCAGTCTGTCATGTCACATGTACGAGAGCACGCATGCCTCCCGATGGACCCGTGGACAGCGAGTCAATTGCCACCGCTGGGCAGCCTGTACGGTTCTACACCCCTATAGCTAGCAGCTGCTCTAGCCCCGGTACTCAGTAGCTGCGCGAGATAGGACGAGAGGCGTTGCACTCATCGTTGCCGGTAGTACATCGCAAATGCGTGCCTAGTACAAGGCGTCTTATTGTATTACTGACATTGACCTGGGCACGTCAGGCTCCTCCTGTCGACACTTCAAACCTAGTACGGTGACCCTTTCAACTGTGGCAGGAGATATTCCCCAAGCACTTTGCAGTCGTGTGCCATTGCCTCCTGACGGTTAGAAACAAGCTAGATTCAGAGAAGAGTCATCTGGTAATGTGGTCCGTTGCCTCGTGGCCATCGTTGATAAGTACCTAATCAGGGATTCAACGCCAAGGTCCGGCTCCTTCCGAGGGACTTCAATCTCCGATTCCCTGGCGCTGAGCCGAGCCTCGTACAATTCTCCGTTCTGAGCCGTGATCGTATATTGACAAAAATTATAAGACTGTCTCGACTGGATCGACGCTAGCTCAAAGCAGAGTATATGGAGCGGGAATGTACTGGTCATAAATAGGTACGCCCTCGGTACCGCTCACAATAGCCTTGATGTGTCCCGAACTCCTGCTGGCGGTGGAAGCCCAATGTCACGATTGAGATGATATCAAGTGAGAGACGGCGATATCGCGCACTCTTGACAGCACAGAAAGCGGTTACTGTTGTTAGAAAAGATTTGGTTGATAGATATCCATCCACCATACAATTGTTCTCATGGAATCTCACCTAGATTTCTGTCCAGGTGACCAAGGCCGCTGAACGGGATGTCGAATTTCCCCGTCGCTGCGTCAAGAATGCCTTGTCAGAATCAAACACTGTCATATATCAGTGCCTAATGGGACAGTGTGGTTTGGCCACGACTCACGCTGCTATTGTGATGGTAAGGTTGGCCTTCTTTGTTAACAATGAATGTTACTCAACGGCTATTGTGAGTGTCTTCTATATGACTGATCCTTTTCATACAGCCATGCTATTGCACATTGTCGTGCTGATGCGACCGGTACGCACGTATGCGTCTATTCACGAAGTTTTGGGTCTGATGGTGGGCATCTGCAGACGTCAAGGCCAGCAGGTACATGGACCTCGTTCCGGGTCCAAGAGCTCTGATACGTTATTGGCGCTTGCGAATCATTGTATCCCGGTGATATCACCTAGTGTCACCTCAAAGTGTTTTGACCACTCATCCGCAGCCAGAGACACACCATGAACGTAACAATCATCGCGGAGCGTGATCTTATATTACCCTGATCCCAACAACACTTCGTAGTATGGAAGCACAACAAATCATGTACCAAACTGAAGGACTTCCGGATACCGGTATATCTTCTGTGCTACAAATTTGGCTGTCTATACTCCTTTGTCGCGACAGACCTCATATCATACTTCGTCGACCATTGTCAGGACTCTGACAGCCTATACTGATACAGGACGCCAACATACGCCGTGGTATCGCTCAACGCAAGAATGCACGCCTATCGCCCAAGATCATTTTACCGCAGATTGGCTAGCACTTGCGACCGGGACGTCGTCCATCTTGGCGGCCTGGGAGATGACCCTCAGACTTGTGCCTCCGCCCCAAGTGGTCCATCACACAGTGACCAGAGCGTAATATTCCCCATTCTGCTTTCGGAGGATCGTCAACTATACTAACTCCAAATAGACCAGGAGTAATGGTGAAAGCCGACACTGCCCCGACCGTACGCGCAGCCGAGACCAAGCGGCCAGGTCTGACAAGTCCAACGCATGGGCAACTTGCGCTGAAGTAGTTTGGGCACACGAGGAAGCCGCTGTGAAGAACTGGAAGGAAGAGATCGACACGATGCTTGTGTTTGTAAGTACCGGATAGAATGGTGCAGTCAGATACCGATTTCTTTGTTCTCCGCAGGCAGGACTGTTCTCCGCAATCGTCTCCACCTTCAACTCTCAGTATTACACGAATCTGCAGCCGCCCCCACCACCAGTGATATACTACCTCAACCTGTCGGCCAACGTGGCTGCACTTGCTGGTAACACTGAGGACTGGACCGGTACGATCCGAGCACCTGAAAGTGCCAGTGGGACCAACGGCACGGTGCTCGCAGTCAATACCCTCTGATTCTGTGCGCTTGTCTTCAGTCTAGCCGCCGCATCCATCGGCATCAGCGTGAAGCAATGGCTCGAACACTACGTTGCCCCACAGAACCTTGTCCCTCGTCAACGGGCGCAAATATGGCACTCCCGACGACGCGGCCTGCTAGACTGGCGTGTCCCCGAGATCATCACCCTGATCCCCCTCTTGCTCCAGATCGCCCTCGCACTCTTCCTCGTCGGCCTGCAGATCCTCTTGTGGACGATGAGCTGCGTCGTCGCGAGCGTAGTGCTTGCGCCGACGGTGCTCCTCCTTGTGTTCACGGTGTACACGGCCATCGCACCGGCTATCACGAGTGACTGTCCGTACAGGTCGCCACAGGCGTGGTGGATATACCAGGTCTTCCGTCGACTTACTCAATTCCTCGCGCTTGTCTCGAAGTACGGGCTCCCTATCGGACCCAAGCTATCGCTGCTTACGAGCAGGGCGATGCAGCCGCGTGCAACTTGGATTGACAGAGAAAAGGCCAAACTGCGCAGGTTAAGGGCGGGCGAGAGCAGTCTCGATGTGCTCGTCACCGCGGACAAGTTCATCGGAGGTGGCACCTTCCTCGACGAAGTCGTCAAACCGTGTCTCGTCCACGCTGATCTCCATTCCGCGCTACCCGTCTTCTATCGGATCCTCGAGGAGCGCGCCCAATGGCATCTTGTCGACACAAGCGTCGGTCTAAGATCCATGCCGAAGTGGCTTGCGGACGGCGTGGACGAGAGCTCCGTGGTTGTCATGGGCGTTTTGGCAGTTGAGATGCTCCATCGTGTGGAGGCGGAGGGCCAGGAAAGAGACCGGCAATACGAAGAACCTAGGATTCTCGATGTACTCGGACGCCTTCTCTGCGAAATGCATGTCACAGATGTCGTTGTCTACGAGCGCCTGGTGGTTTGGTTCGTTGATGCAAATCTGCCTCTCAAGCCCCGCAAGAAAGCACTCGCACTGATTTCACGGAACGCCCCTAAATTCCTTGGGGGTAATCCGGGTATGGAGCATACCCTGTGTACAGGTTTTCTCTTACTAACCCTTTTCATCAGAGCTCTGTGTGTCTCTCGGCAACGTTTGCCTGGCAATGGTGGAAATGCTTCACCGTAACGGCAGCGATCCGCAGGCTAGCAGACAGAAGGCCATTCTTCACGCCCTGGACTACATACTCTCCACTACTCCGAAAACACTGTCTTCACTTTTCGATCGTCTTTGCATGCTCATACACGCCGCAGGCATCGATCAAGAAGCGTGCGACGAGATGGTCGCTGTAGTGTACCGTTATTGCGGACACTTCCAGTCCAGCAAAAAAAGTAAGTACGTCTTCGCCTTCCATCTGCAACGATGCTTAGATGTCGAATCCAGATGTCCTGACATTGAGCTCTTGCATGCGACCGCTGCAAAACGCGGTTAACCCCGTGTCGGCCATGTTCTTGCTGTCCGCGATCCTCGTGATGTGCACAACACTGCCTAATCACAAGGTCGAACTCATAGAGAATGCGCTGAAATCTGCCTCAGGGGATGCAAGCCCAGAAACTGTCAACGCCATCGCTCAGAAGATAGCCCGAAAGGGTGCTTGGTGGGTCGTCTCCAAGTTGGTGGATGGGTGCGTGGCTGTGGCGGCGGAGCGCGACATCCAATTGTTGCCACCTACCGCTCTCCGTGCCTTGATATCCCTGGTATCCCTCTGTGATGCGCTAGCCGCTCTGTCAAATGGAGTTGTGCTGTTGGGAATACGCCAACGAATCCAGCTTCTCCGGGATATACTTGAGGGCAACGTGAAGCCGTGAGTAACCCTCACCGAGACGCGGTCCTATGCATGGCTCTAAATATTTGTCGCAGAGACACTGCGAGGGATACGGAAGGCAAGGCGCCACGGAATCGTCCCTCAACAGTTTAGCGAGCATCCATCGGAACTGAGCCGCACGATGGCAAGCAGTGAAGGGGCTTATGGCTGCAGTCAAAGTACAGATGGGATTGCTCGACAAGTCTGTCCCATGATCATAGATGCTAATTTTCCTGTCCTATCCCAATATGTATAAGCACCACAAAGAGTCAAAGATGAAGTTCTGTATTAGTAAGTCAAGTGTATGCGACGCAGCCAAAACGCGGTCATGTGACGTGATGCGACGCGCTGTGCGCCGCGTTGTGGGGTATGCTCCACATTGCTTTGTCTCTGTTGGCATGCGAGGAGATGGTTTGACTCGTCGGAAAACAAAGTATTCGCTGGCATCCACTTCGGACGAACATATGCCACAGACACCCGTCAACGCTTCCGCAGTTGACTTGTCGTGGAACTCCAGCCCCACCTCGCCAAGTTCTCTGCCACAAGTCGTCGTCGTCGCACAGGCTCACGGCTTCGAATTTTCAACCTATCGAGGTCATTTAGCCTGTGCGGCGACGACGAACAGCCAGTTTCGCTCACGGGGATAGGGAGGCCACCGCCCACGACACGGCCATCAAGATCCCATTACGGTTGCTCTGGCGGTGCATTTTGGTGAAGCACCACCGCCCCGCTTTTCACTTACTTTCGCCCCGCACATGACATCACTGACCGCCCCCTCCACTTTTGATCGCGCACTGCTCGCTCAGGCCTATATAACCTGTCCCCGTCGTCGCCCACCCTCCCTAATCCATGTTCTCTCATCACCTAGCTGAAACGACACCCGTAATTCACGAACTTTCATAAAATTTACTGCTGTCAGCATGTCCCACAATGCTGGGTCCGTTATGTTCGCCGCCCACCAGGACGCCGCCCGTTTCGCTGGTGTAGGCCCCTTCGACCTCAAGAACATCGGTGAAGGTACGTGTCAGCAGTCCGCTGTGCGTGCAATGGCGACCGACATACGCGATATGATGTAGCGGAGGCCCGCAAGCTGATGTCCGCCGAGCACAAAGCTCTCGGCTACCGTCCTCCTCCAGGATCGCTCGCCGCGACAGCCCAGGCCGAGGCGGCGAAGCACCCGAATGTCTCTGCCAACATCTCCGAGCAGGTTCTTGAGCAAGCCGCGGTTGCAGATGCCTCTCGCATTCAGAGTCTCAAGTCCATCGACGTGAACAAGATCGGTGAAGGTGCGCAGCCCTGTTCAGTTCCTGTACGAGTAGGCATACTGAAATGGAACAGCGGAGGCTCGCAAGCTCGAGTCCGAGGAACATAAGGCGCTCGGTTACCGCCCACCTCCAGGCTCACTCGCCTCACAGGCTCAGTCAGCCGCTGCGAAGCACCCCGACGCGAGTTCGGGGCTCCCTGCGCATGAGCTGAAGCGCGCCGCCATCGAGGATGCGGCGCAGATTGCGAAGCTGGAGGGTGGGCCGGCAGTCCCGCTCTCCGAAGTTGGTGTAGGTGCGTGCCGCGATTTAGCGTAAGCTTGCTTCATTCGCTGAACCATAGGCAACAGCGGAGGCGAGCAGGCTGATGTCGGAGGAGCACAAGGCCCTCGGCTACCGTCCGCCACCTCGCTCGCTCGCTGCGAAGGCGCAGTCTGCTGCCGCCACCCACCCTGACGCTTCTGCGAGCATTGACAATGCTGCGCTAACTAAGGCAGCAGTTGAGGATGCACGCGCCATCGAGTGAGTTCAACCTTGCCAAGATCGATGTCCGTGGCACTGACTTGGAATGCAGGACCCGCCGCCAGGAGACCTTGAACCCCTCTGCGCTCCCGGCGGACATCAACCTCAACACCATCACTGCTCGAGAGTCGCATGTTCTCCAATCCGAAGAGCACAAGACCCTCGGCCACCGCCCGCCCTCGGGCTCGCTCGCCGCGCAGGCTCAGTCGGTCACCGACACGCGTGCGCAGGAGCCCGTGACGAAGGAGCTCGCGGTGGACATTCAGAGCCAAGAGCACAAGGCTATCGATCACCGGCCCGAGAGCGGCTCCCTCGCTGCGACTGCGCAGAGTCTCGCGGACAAGAACGAGAACGACGGTGAGGACAGGACGCTTGGCGAGGCTGGCTTGTAGAGGCATACTATCATTGACCACGGTGGATTCGCCGAATCCACCGTCCACGATAGTAGCGACAAAGGGGAAGCATGAATAGTAAGGCGTACTTGTAGATTACCGGTTGAATGTCGCATTTGTAGCATAGAATAGCATACGAAATCATCACATATTGGCATAACGCGTAGCAGCGAAGGGGGGTGTGTTCGGGTGTCACGGCAGCGAGATATCGCTAGGCTACTGTCCCTGTGTCAGACATTTCAGCCCCAAGAATAACTAGCGTGGAAGCTTATCACCATGCAGACGAAGGTCAGTAAGGCAGACCTCTTCGATACTTACCAAGCATGTCCAAGTCGACTGCGGACCAGGTGCAAGTGGTATTACCACCCGGTCGTATGCTTTCAGACGCAGCGAATCGACGACTGACGTCTCCTTTCGAGGACGCCGAAATGAAAGAAGGAGCAAGCAAGGGCATAATTGTCACATTTTAAGTTAAGGTTCCGTATAGACAATACAGAGTTTGCGAAGGTGAGGGGGAGGAGTAGGAAGTTGGTCTCAGGGGGGGGCCATGGGCGCTTGTACACTGCTATCCATTGCCCTCTCATCGCCGACCCACCTCCAACGCCCATTTGCCTTACGAGTTATGTTCAAGAAGCCCCTTTCTGATCTCAAGACAATTGGTACAGCGCCGACCACTATCCTAGAGTGTCCTCTGACATGAAGAGCAGCTCCGCTACGGACCTCCGACCGCCGAAAACTCAAGCAGCGCGTACTTGAGACTTATGGCCACCTTCAGCCAGAGGATGGCGATATCCTCATGCCAGAGGGCTTGCATCACCAGAAATTTGCGACGTACGCGGGCGATCCAGGGGTGAGCGATATCTGTGCATTGCTGGATGATGAGCTGACGAAGTGGTGAGGTAGGTCGCCTACTTCTCCATGGAAGGTGATCCGCTTTGGTTCACGATAGGGAAGGACTCGGATGCTGCCCTCACACCAACAGGTAAGGAACCTTCATTGTACTTCTATATCCTGCTCATCAAGACTTCCACAGTATATACGCTATGGAAACGTCCGGATCTACTCCCCTTCCTATCCACGCCTGCTCCAGTCATCCCCAAACTCGTCAACGGCGCGGATCTCATGATCCCCGGAGGTCCGACTTTATGCCCTATTTTGCATGTATTGTACCTGACGTAGACGTGCTCGCGCAAAGGAAGTTATACAGCACTCGCCTGGCCTAGGAGAGGACCAGCTCGTCGCTGTAACGCAGTACCATGGAGATAAACTTGGGTACCCCATCGCGGTGGGGCGCATGGCAGTCAATGAGCAGACGCTGTTGGAGGCGGAGGAAAGCGACGTGAAGGGAAAGGCGGTGTACGTGCTGCATACGTGGAAAGACGCGTTATGGGAGATGGGTGCGAGCAAGGGTCAGGATGTTCCGGGACCCAAGACCATTGAGCCTACGCCGGACGCACAGAAGGAGAAAGTGGAGGCAGGGGGACATACAGAGGTGTCCGGTGAACAGCCTGCGACTAATGGTGCACCCGTGCACCCGGAGGACAGGCTTGTGCAAGACGATGCAGCTACCGAGGCCTCCTCACCCCCTCTAAACGCAGAAGGTATGACCACTGTGAATGGTGCCGGCATTGCGCTGACATTTTAACTGGTCAGACGTATCGCACTTTTTGCGCGATGCATTGCTGCAAGCTCTTCAGACATCCCTCGCGTCCCTCCCTGTATCTGCCTTCCCCATATCAGCATCAACATTCTGGAGTTCGTACGTCCTACCTGCGCGGCCAGTTCACGCTCCTGACAAGAAAGAGGCGCTAGGTGCGAAGTCATACTGTACACTTACATCTTGTATCCTCAACTGGCGACTGTTTTGACACAGATCCAAGTATGATCGATGCGAAGCACTCGACGCACAAAACAGTGAAGGCATTTCTGAAGGCATGTGCCAAGGACGGTCTTATTAAATTGAAGGACGCCAAAGGCGGCGACGTAGTAGTTACAGGTCGGCTTCTCTTGCATGCTGCTCATCCTTCGAAGGCTGAGCATTACCCTAGCCGTCTTCCCGAAACACCCCGAGGTCTCTGAGCACAGGCAACACCGCACAGTCAAGGACCTGGAGCTGAGGCAACAGAAGGTTGAAGATAGGGAGCGAAAAGAGCGAGAGGCTGAGGAGAAGCGGAAGGGCGAGATCCAAGTTACAGAATTCTGGAAACCACTCGGCACTACACTCAACTTCTTCATCGCTTCTGAGAAAGAGTGAGTCGCACCTATCAGTACACGTTCCCCTTTACCGATGCAGCGCAGGACCTCTGAGCTCTATACTTTATCCGACCTCAAAACGATTCTGAACACCTACATCTCTGGGAAGAATCTGATCAACGCGCAGGAGCAGGCATACGTAAATGTCAGCCAGGATGAAGCACTCCTCGCCGCTGTCACGAGCAAGAACGAATTGGGCGTGGAATTCTTGAAGCGCGAAGAGGTTCTCGCGCGACTGCGGGACCACATGCAGAGCTGGTACGAGATTCGGGTCGAAGGCAAGGATGTATTGCGGAAGTACGTCCGATCCGCGGGGTTCTTCGCGAAGCCGCTCTGACTGATATCGATGTCCGCATTATTCATTCTCAGGAAGGGCCAATTGAAGCCAATCCAGGTAGTCATGAAGGTGCGCCAAGGCCGCAAGGCGTGCACACTCGTGACCGGCTTTGAAACATACTTCCTGGACGCTGAAGACCTCGCGGAGGAGCTCCGCAGGATCTGCGCGAGCTCTACCTCCGGTAAGTGTGCCGTCGGTGCCGCCGGTGGGTGAAAACGGCGGCTTATCGAGATGCTCGGCGGACGTGTAGTGAACCCCATTCAAGGCAAGGCCTCGGGTATGGAGGTCATGGTACAGGGGAGGCAAATCAAGGCTGTCACAGACCTGCTCGTGAACAAAGGTGTGCCGAAAAAGTGGATCGAGAGCGCCGACATAACGGCGGAGAAAAAGAAGAAATGAGTATGCCTGCGAAGTAGACACCAGTGCTGTATCCGTTTGAACCCGTGCGCCGAGATATGTAGCGACTAGGTTCGTCTGTTCCCGTTCTTAACCATGTTCTGGTTTTGACATCTGCATCCTCAAGCTTGCTTGTATATCTGTGATCCAAGAATTATAACCTGGTATCATCATGACGAAGGCTGTAAGACATGAGTCGCAATTCTCTATTCACGTCATGTGTCACAAGCGTGCCGCACACGTAGGATACGAGTGTGAGTCTGCTCGCCTTTCTTTGTTCAGTTCTGACCCTCTAGCTGGTTTACATTCCGGGATCGTTGCGGATCGAACCTGACAAGTGCGGACGTAAGTTTGCTGCGCTTGGTCAGTGTGCTTGGTTTGCAATCACTAAACATTTATGTGAGTTGTTTCCCTACATTCTTGGTAAACTAGCTTTATGCACGCCGCGGTTGGCACCCTGTGCCACTCATTGTTCTGTGGGCCCATGGCTAAATGCCTTTTTGTCGCTTGGCTGTTGTCGCAAAACTTGACTACTGTGACCAGTCTCCGATCGGCTGGTCGCTTCTCAGCATCGTCATATTCTAGGAAGATAGTATTTGCCAGCTGGGAGTCGGAGTTGGCTGCATGTCTGTCTGCTGACGTGTGAGAATGCTAGGACTAAAAATAACAGAAGACGTTCTTCGAAGTCCTCCTGGTCTCCTAAAGCACTGGCGCCCTTGCAGATCCTACATTTGAGCCGTCCGGCGTTGTAATTGTTTGGTGAGCAACATGACGGCCAACCGATGAAGTGAGTTGCTCAGGGGTCAGGTCTTCAGGTGTCAATGAAATTTCACCGGCCCACTATAAGTCACGTATGGAATATATGGATGCGGGCTGGTGCTGTTACTCGCTCTTTGCTATGTAACAACTTGAAAGCGCTGGTCTGGTCACGTCTATGAAAAGTCGGTAAAAATCTCGCTGTACGTTTGTGCATTGCTCAGCCTTTGGTAGGATACACGCTACCTCCGGACGCATACGAGCCGCGATCTTCTCTGCACCGATGGCGACTTCTTTAGCTTCGTATCTTGCTGCAACGAGACGCCCACATTCTACTCCCATGATTGTGCTCGGATGTGCAATATGCCGTCTGCCTCCGACTCAGCCGATTATTCACCACCCATCAGCATACGCGGATGATTGTAGTTCTGCCGAGCGGACTGGCAATCGTTGCGAACATCCTAGAAGGACGGATCGGCGAAGTATCGTCTCCTGCTTGCCGTCTCGCACAAGGATAATCCCCAAGCGCTCCGTCTTCCAGTTGGGGAGTTGTAGGCGAGGCTCACTCAAGAACAGCGTGATAGAAGGTGATAACTGAACAAACCACTATTAGTGCTACCCAGGTACGCTGTCAGAATACCGTGCGCTTTCGTATCACAAGTCATTTAGCCTACGAGCAAGAGCGCAGTAACCCGACTGCATCTCGGTGCCCTCGCCTGCCCATGAAGCACCCATGCTTCAGTTTTCCTGCTATTCTTGCTTGAGGCGGGATGACGCTTCGAGTCTTGTGTAACTTCTGGAAACTAATTGATCTCCGCGGGCGTCACGTAACTCCTTGCGGCGGTTCGCACATCAGAATAGTCTCAGGAGCTGCCCCAGTGCACTAGCTATAAAGGATTCACACCTTCATAGAGCATGGGTACGTCCAAGTCAAACCGGACCCCGCCATACGATGTCAGCCCGATCCGTGACTCACGTCGGTCTCTTATGTTCAGCTGCGTACATGACCTACCGCTCCAGTACTTCTCCCACTCCCCCACCGTCCGACCACGAAACGAGAGCAGGAGGGAAGATTAGTACGATGGAACGGGTTTTCACGCGTGTAGCGCGGCTCACGGCTGACATTCTTAAAGTATGTGTTTACGCTCTATTGCCGCTAATCCTTTATGTTAACTGCTCAAAGTACACAGCTTTGGCCAGTGCCGGTTGCGGCATCGCCGTCATTACTGCTCGAGAATATCCAAGTACTTCCAGTGATGCGGTACTGGCGAAGCTCGTCATCCCCGGAATTGGATCAGCGGCGAAGATAGCGATCACCCCTGTCGTCCTCGCAGGCTGGTCATTGACTATTCTTGGGACATCGCTTCGCTTGTGGTGCTTCCGCACGCTGGATCGATTCTTCACTTTCGAGGTCACACTCAAGGATGGCCACCAACTATGTACCGGAGGGCCGTACTCATACATGCGCCACCCAGCCTACACGGGCTGGATCCTACAATGCATAGGGCTCGCAGTCTTGAATGGCGGCGTTGGATCTTGGGCAAGAGAATCCGGCGTCCTCGACACCGCCGTTGGACGAGCCGCGGCTTGTGCTTTCCTCGCGGTGGAGACGTACATGTGTCTGAGTATGGTGCATAGGTGTAGTCAAGAAGATATGCTCATGAGAGATCGGTTCGGGGACAGCTGGTTTGCTTGGGCACAGAGGGTGCCCTATCGCCTTCTTCCGTACGTGTTCTAGGGAGTGGTAGCCAATGTCTAACGAGATAGTGGACCCGCCGGACCCTGTGTCAGATGTAGAATCGATTGCTTGCGAGTGCTATGGAAGCAACTCCCTAGGTTTACGACAAGCGTTCGTAATTAAAGCGATTAAATCATTAGGTAACGGTAAGCGATCCTATATGGTGCGGATGGTGTGTAATCTAATGTTGAAATGAATGGTCATCCCAGTACTTGCTCAGTAAAGTACCCAATGAAACGGTGTAAGCTTCCAGTCATGACAGTCGCTGAAGTTCACAGCTAACAAGCAGATCGGCCAGGATATAGGTCGTGTGGGCCCTGACTCCCCGAACAAGACCGAGGTAGCATACCCATGGCCCTAGCTTGCGCCCGACGTACTCAGTAACAGCAAGCTCCCTTCTTTGACTAGCATTGCCTAGACGGCGCACAGGAATGCGGAGTCACTGTACTAGGAGCATCAGAATTTAGGTGACGTACTTCCTGCGTGATCACTGCACAGTATATGTGGAAGTCGGCGTCGCAGTTGCGGAGGCTGCGATGGTGACATGACCGACGAGGGTATACCGACTTGCCGTAGGAGACGTCGTCAATGCGGCAGAGCTCCTGACCAGGGGCTCCCTGGCAAACTTGTCATATATCATATCCTCAATACGCTTGACGTTCAACTGATCGAACTCATTCCAAGCTTGCTCAGGATCAGTGACCTGTAAAGATACGCTATTAAACATACCCGACAAGCAGTACCATCCTTCGACTCACGCTAAGCAGCTGGATGTAAGCTGGCTCGTTGCCGCCACGGTGTGTCAGTTGATCCCCGAAGTTCAATAGAGTGTACACATTGCGCATGAACGTATCGCCGAGGACCATCACTGTCACAAGTGAGCACAAATACAGGACAGCAAGAATGCAATTTACCACCGTTATCTGCGGCTTCAAATGCGGCGTAACAAGTCACGATGCCACTGTCGGCCACACCAACTATGATCGCGTCAATGGGGTGAATGGGAAGAGCGACGCCGCTGAAGCGAGGATATGCACGTCAGAAAGGCTGTTGGATTTTATGCAAAAGGTCTCACCCAAAGATCATACTCATGTTTAACTTTGATTGGCACGGGAGCTTGTATGTGGATTGACTCTCATCCCACACCGCTCCGGGGATGTCCTTGTAGATAAAATCGACCACAGCTCTCGGGAGCTGACCTAGAAATCAACATGGGCTGTGTCTTGTTGATTTCATACAGAGATTGAATCAGACATACCAACAGTGGTACCAGTGTCGAATATAGCGACGCTCTTGCTTCCAGTAGCGGTTCTATGTAATGGCCATGAGACGGGGTGAGAATAGGGCACGTTTGAATGCTCACGGGACTGTGTACGCCGGATGGTATTTGTCATTCACAAGTACGCCGCCGGACATTGTCAGCCAACCGCAGGGTGCAACGACGGGAAGCTTAGGTGTCTTTATGATGCGTGTCAGGTTGCTAACTAGCTCGCCTACGTCAATGATGTTAGTACAGCTGCCATTAGCGCAACCCGGAGACAAACCAATTGAAAGCACGCCGCCCTTTGCTACGCCAGTATTGGTCCGGGAAAGCAAGAACGTCATGTATGGAGCTTCGTCGAGGAGCGAGTTGAAGATCTACCAGCGGTTATGTCAGACGAGAGAGCAAATGCAAATCGGTAAGCGCACGTTCGTCACGAGGTTTTGGCCGTTGTAAGGTGTACCGTTCAAGGTATTGTATATTTGAGAGCCTCCATATCTATGGTGAATGTCAGTGGGATCGGTTCCGACGGTTACGCGACAACGTACGGCCCGACACCTAGAACACCTTGCATCAGGCCTTCGTATGTCGCGTTGCTTCCTGGTGCAAGCACTGTCTATAATAGTCAGCTTTATACAAGCTAGTGATGCTTGCAAATCCATCAGCGCACCCAAGGCTTGATTCACCACAGTGAATTCCCCAAACGTCACGTTGCCAAGGACGATCTCTCCACCAGCTGAGGTGCCATCGCTGCATGACATAACATGTTCAAAACACTGAATCTAGCCTTGTGATATATGCCTTACACATATGCTGTGCCTGAATTGAGGCCTGTGTGATGCAACTCTGGAAGATCAAGCCCAGCGGGATCAATCCACAGCTCAGAACTACCCGAGTCGACCTGAACCTGTAACGCATGAGAAACTATGTGTCAATACACCTACACACGCCGATATCCGTAGAGTGCACAGACCTGGAAGGGGCGACCATTGACCTTGATGGTGGCCGAGTATAAACTGTCCTTCACGTTCGAGAAGCCAACATTCGAGTCCGCCTGCGGATTACGAAAGACACTTGTCGTGAACTGGGTGTTACTTTGCCTTGTGATTGGTATCCATAGAGCACATGCATAAGAGGCCGAGAGAATGCAGAATAAATACTGAAGTAACATGGCGAAAGTCCGGGTCGTTAACTACGAAAAGGAAGTGGATAGAGCACGGCTCACCCAGTCCTCCCGACGCATTTCCCCAGCTCTTTATGTTCGTAGCCTGAATCAAATGAGCTGTCAAAACTGCATGATATATACGGCTTGACGATTAGCGTCCCGAAGCCCGCAATGCAAGCGTGGGCTAGAAACCACAAGCGAGTTCCGGCTTACTGTGTCCGATCGGAAACCTGGACACCCAAGCGACTTTTGAGCCACCCTGAGTCAAATGTCACACCCGCATGGTGATTTCAACGAATGTATTACCTACACTCGCTTGGAACATTCGGATTGAGTGTGAAAATAGCCTCCAGCGACGTAGGGACGCGAGCTATAGCTTAGGGTACACTGTGTCCGATATCATGCGTGGCTCGGTCAAGGGTTCAGTGGCCGATCGCGACTATATACCTGGGGTGATCAAGAATTTGATTCAACACAGTAGTCATAAATGGTTTGAAACATACGAACCATTCATCAACGAAGCCACGAGCTCTGCATCAGACTCACCCTGATTCGCTGCGCGGGCTACACGCAACGTCGCAAGTCTTCCTCCTCAGCTGGCCCAGGACGAGAAGGCAGTCACGGTCTACGCCCGTACACTGAAATAGCCCCAGAAACCGAGAGGAAACATGTTCTTAACCTCGTACTCGCAAAGACTGAATCAAGTTATAGACTTCCCCTTCGTCTCCCCTGAGCTAGGGTGCATCTTGCTAGTGTGCTCTAGGATATGTACGGCATATGCCAACAACGCTTCGCTGCACCGTTCGCCTTCCTGGTCTTCCGGTGGCAAGTGTTGTCAGATCAGTATGGGACAGCGCATCACAGAAACTTGTCACATTCCTGTGGACGTTCAACCCAGTTATTAACTAGTATGCGCGTGTAACTGGGTCGCAGCGTTGGTGAGTCCCGTTTGAGCATACATACACTGGTACTGCTAGTGAGAATGGGTCAGGCTTCTCGACTGTGGCGAAGGCGTTTGGAGCATAAATTGGCTGAAATCTATCAGCTCCGGCCCTAACAAGACTTTGTCAATGAACTGAACACATACCGTGCAGTTAGTCTCCGTTGCTGACCAAAAGGAGATACTCTCGTTTTTGCCGTGCAGTATAGCTCACGTGAACGATGCTGTAGCAGCGTTGGCATGCAACCATTAACTTAAGTATGTAATTGAGTTCGGTCATGCCAGCCACCCGCGGACGATCCCGATCTCGGCTTTTGCCGACCACAATCACAACCACAACGCCACCGTTGTAACTTCATGGACTCACCCGAGAGACTCGAAAGAAGATCCCTCTGCACTTTCCTCATCACCGCAACTGTACCACTGTCTACGGTACGTGAGGATTGCGTGGTTAGTGAGATTGAGAGAGTCAATTAGACTTACCATTGCAATTGAAAAAAGTCACTAGTACTATTGGGAGCGACTAGTGCATACTGAATGTTTGGATTGGTAGCGGGCCTTCGATTCGTGAGTCTTCGCGGTGATATGCAGAAGAATAAACCGGCAACTAATTTTTGATTCTGTCTGCTTCCACTCCGCGAAGAGGTATTGTTCCGTTGACGAGCTCACCTAGCACTGTACGCACGCCCGTATGGTGAGTGTTCCTCTGGTGTCACGACTATAATACCTCACTCTCAGGAAGCAATGGCACAAGCAATATCCGACAATATACCCACGTTTATCCAATGGTTCTCGAATAACGACGGAAGATTCCATCCCAATGTTTCGTTCCAAGCTGGTGAGAATGAGCCGAACAATCGATTTTCGTGACCAATGACGAGTTACATCGTGAATAGGTCCGTCCGGGTACTCCGTAATAGCTACGCAGGATATTCCGTCGGATACCACTGTGGTCTCCTGCCCATTTAACCTGGCTGTCACTCCGGATGTATCACGGCGAGCGTTGATCTCTGTCCTGGGGTCCGCGGATACCTCACTCAGCACCTGGTCTGAGAGGCAGCTCATCTGCTCGTATCTTTGCTTGCACTGGATATTTGGAGAGTCGAGGTAGTAGAATAGTCGCTCCTCGAATGAGAATGGAACTGACGTCTTATTATTCAGTCACCAGGATGTTTTAGCGCATTGGCCATACCTGAAGACATTACCTAGTGCCGACAAGCTACGCACGCCTCTACACTTTACGTCCACTGAACTGGAGGCATTTAGGGGAAGCAATCTCTACGGTGCGACCCTCGATCGACACCGTGATTGGCAGCAAGAATGGACCCAATGTCGAGGCTTGTTTTCCACCGTGAACTCTGCATGGGCTGGCGAATTCACTTGGTGAGTCATGGGAGGAGGTGCTCAGTGAAAGAGTGCTAACGATGCTCTCGGAAGGGAGCGGTACCTCACTGCTGCGACGTATCTGTCTTCACGCGCATTCCCGTCCACCTTGCTTTCTCCTGAACCGTCTTTAGCACCTACGTCTTCGTCGCATCCTGTGCTCCTACCTGGCGTCGACGCACTAAATCATGCCCGGGCCCATCCCGTCTCGTGGGTAGTCTCAAACATAACCGCTCCAAACAGTCTCAGCAGGTCTGTGCACTTACATTCATCGATGTAAGCGAACTGAACATCTGCTAGTGAGAACACCCAGACCATCTCGCTGGTGCTACGAACTAGCACCGCGAGCGGCCAGGAGCTCTTCAACAACTACGGCCCGAAGCCCAATGCCGAACTGATACTCGGTTATGGCTTCTCACTCCCTGAGAACCCAGACGACACGATCGTCCTCAAGATTGGCGGGAACCCTGCGGGCAGCGCCAGTGCTTCCCAACCTAAGTACGAGGTCGGCCGGAATGCGAGTGGGGCGGACCCCGTATGGAATACCGTGCTCGCCGCGATCTGTGGCGATCCCGAGGAAAGCACTGTCGAAGACGAGCTGGATGGGGCGGAAATGCTAGCTGAGATGGTTGAGAATCTGCGGAATCGCCTCCCGCAGCCGGGAGCAGCTGGGCAGGACTTGCGACCAGAGGTGGCGACGATGCTTGAGCATTATTTGGAGGGTGAGCCTCGTATGCGGTCCGCTTTGCAGTGCGATGACGAGTACAAAATTAGGGCAACGAGAGATCTTACATTCGCTGATCGCGTTCGCACGGGATAAGGAGCGTCAAGCGATCCAGAAAGCACGAGAACAGGGACTCCAGATCGTCGACGAGGAAGCCGAGGAAGAAGAGTAATTGTATATGCTACATGTCGTTCCTTGTTGTACTCATACAACCTGCGGCAGTAGACCCAGGTGGTAAACTTTGTTCGCGGTATCGAAGAACGCGCTCTTGACGATACTCTTGGCTTGTGCGAGCGTCAGTTCGTCGCGGCGTATTGAGGCTTCCAGCACCTGTGGAGCAGAATTTAGCGTCATTGCCGGCGCTGAGGCGGCGGCGATGGCAATGTAACTGTTGCGCCGCCGCCGCCGCCGCAATATGTCCTCCATGGAATTCCGAGCGCTCGGAGCGACCGACGGAAGCGCCAAAGCGACTTGACGACGAGTCGCGTGACGCCGGCTTGAGACGATTGAGGGAGCACGTACCTCATACAGGGCCTGTCTGGCCTGGATTGTACCAAGATAATAGGACTCCGGCCAGAAGTGACCATCAGCTAGTCGGTCGTTAGATTGCCCCTGTATTCTGAGCGAGAGGATTGGCGCTTACTGGACCACATGATCTTGTTCGTCGGACATAGCTCGAGCACTTGCTTGACAACGTCGCGCTGGCCGTCGGCGCTCAAGAAAGGGAATATTTCTCCAAAGTCGAGAAACACGTTCCGATAGACAGCTGTCAGATATCCTGCTTCCTGCGTGAATGGGTAGCTGGAATGCAAGAGGACGAATTTGGTGTTTGGAAACGCCTTGATCACTGGCTGCATGTGGGCAGGTGATGACTTCGTGAGCGTAATGTCGTTATCTCCGAGGCCTGTGTGAAATTGCACTTGTTGCGGGCGACGTCAGGCTCCATTCTGAACACAAAGTAGGCGATGTCGCGCACCTGGTTTGCCACACTCGCCTGCAATGCGTAGGGCAGTAGTTACGACAAAATCGTTGACGGTCTTCTCCGACAGCCGCATCGTCCGCGTGGCTTCATAACGCAGGGCAAGCTGCATGAGACCGACCTCGATGTCGGCGAACTCCTCTATTATGCTGATATCGAGACCAGTGCGGTAGCATGCGACCGACTTGAACCCGACTACTTCAGGATCTGCCGCACTTGCTTTGAGCTGTGCCGTGAACTTGGCTGTGAACGATCTCCAGAGGGTGAAAGGCGCGAGCGTAGTGCCGGCCACTTGCGCATCAATGAGATCTTTGAGGATGTCCTGGACTTAAGCTCAGGCGCTAATCGGGGGTGACTGGCGTAGCTTGAGCGGGACAGACGCACCTGCGCGACCACTTCTATTCGGACGATCCGCTTCGTAGGGCTACTTGCGTAGCGGTCATGCCACTTGTAGTCGTACACCAAGTCGCGCACGCCCAGACCATCGTCGATGAGTATGCACTGAATGTGGGTGGGTTCCATACATAGGCGACATAGCTGGTCGTACTCCAACTCCTTCCTCCTCCTCTTTACATCCTCCCAGGTCGCATCTTTGCCTAGTCCGAAGAGTTTCGCCAGTTGCGCTGTGGCACGGTAGCATGCGAGAGTATGGACAGCGTCCTCAGTCAGCGCAGGTCCAGTCGCCTCAGAGATAAGACCCTCGAAGGGCATAGCATCGCGGTTCTCGACCTTCAAGAAAGCATGGGCGTGGTTGTCGATAGCTGGATACGAAGACACTACTTGAAACAGCTCGGCCAACTCCTCTTGAAGTCGCTGGTCTTCCTCCATAGGCATGAGATACACGTTCGGGGATGACAGGGACGCTGAAGTGACAAATCATATCCAGGACCGATCTACTTGATAACGTGCGTCTGAGGTAGAGAGCCCACTTTTCTAGTTGACCTCTGAAAGATAGGTTCCTCTGCGAATACTTCTAAAGAGAGATGCATGCATGTCGCTGTAGCCTGTAGAAGCCCATTGTGGCACTCCTCCGGGGTGACCGGTGCCGGTGGCCACTGACCGGCCTTTCAAGTTTCAATTTCAAGCTTCAAGCTCCGATGCTGTACGCGCCACGACTCGTAACGTGCAAGTAACACGCAAACGACTTCTGCATAACTGACGCTCAACCACAGTCAACCACTTGCTCAATGCCATATGAAAGTCTTACATACTGGTTCGGAAGTTCCAAACAGCCCCCTGATAGGCGGATGTCCATGAGAATCTGCAAGCGTCCAGAGGTTCTATCGCTATTTCGTGGACCAGCGTCCACGCGGGCGACACTCGATATGTATAGGTTATCATTGTAGTAAGCGGGTCCCTTCTCACATCCCATAACTTATTAGCTACTCATGTACACAACCTAGACGCGTATTGTACGTTGTCAAACGGCGCGTAACTGAACAAGGCTTGACAAGCTGGACAACTCGGGGCCACTCAACGTGTTCTTCCGCGACAGTTCACCATTCTTCCGGTCTGTCCGGATTGTCAGCAGCGCGATCCCATCATCATACTAGGCACGGAAGCAAAGACGTCCGCCATTCGGACTCCCTTATCTCTCCCACCGAGTGGGGGGAATATAAAGCCGACACTCACGCCCATGGCATTGCGAGCACCTCTGAGTCTCTCCTATTAGGTGTCGAAGATCTCGCCTGGTCTTCTTGGCGCAGACTTGCCATGGTGTGGTCAAGGGCTCCTATGCAGGGCGCTCTGGCGGCAATGGCGGGTTTTTTAACATCGACGTGCGCACGGTCCGTGGAGAGGTCTCCTATGCCCATCGCAGACCCTACAGTGGTAATTTTGGGGGGAGGAGTCGCTGGCGTAATTGCAGCGCGAACCTTGTACGAGCAGGGTATCACGAATTTCACCATCGTCGAGGCCCGAGGTCGGTCTGCTTCCATTTCTCCGCCCGGGAGAGTTCAAGGTTGCTGAGACCATGACTGTGATCATAGGTGAACTGGGCGGCCGTATGCAAACCCAGACGATCGGTGCTCCCGGAAATGAATGGGTGGTTGAGCGGGGCCCCAATTGGGTACAGGGCACCCAGACCGGCGATAGTCCAGTAAACCCCATCTGGACGTTGGTCCAGAAACACGGCGTGAAGACACAGTTCAACGATTGGTCTAATAGCGTCGGTGAGCATCTCGAATGCGCTCTTCTGATTTGGAGGCTGAAGTACAGCTGATCAAATGCAGTGACGTATGACGAAACCGGAGCCGTAGATTACCTCGACATCTTCAACGACTCTGATGATCAGTACGACGACCTGACCGTGAATGCTGGTGCTCGTGTGCAGAGACAGCTCGTGGACTTGACTGCGCGTGCAGGTTATTCGCTCATCGGGGCGAAGCCCAAGACCCCTGCAGACATGGCTTGCGAGTACTATCAGTTCGACTGGGAATACGCGCAGACCCCAGAGGAATCCTCGCTGATCGCCAGTTCCTGGGTGCGAGTGCCGCGATTCGCTTGTTGATTTTCGCGCCTGACAACGCCCCGCAGGGCAACAATTTCACGTATGACCCTGACGTCGGTGGCTTCGGAGACGAGAACGAGATGTCGATTGACCAGCGCGGCTTCAAGTACCTCATCCAGGCGGAGGCAGCTGAGTTCCTTCAGCCGGATCAGCTGATGCTGAACTCGACAGTCATGAACATCACATATTCGTCGGACGGAGTCAACGTGACTTTGACTGATGGATCGGTGCTACTTGCGGATTATGTCCTGTGCACGTTCAGCTTAGGCGTCCTGCAGAATGACGACGTCACGTTCGACCCGCCATTGCCGGACTGGAAGGAGGAAGCAATACAGAGCATGACCATGGTATGCTGCGCCTTACAAGATGTCTCAGCCACACGCACTGATGCAGTATGACACAGGCTACGTACACGAAAATATTCCTGCAGTTTCCGGAGGACTTCTGGTTCGAGACGCAAATGGGCGTCTACGCAGATACCACACGTGGCTACTATCCGGTATGGCAAAATATGAACCTCACCGACTTCTTCCCCGGTTCGGGCGTCATCTTCGTGACAGTCACCGTGAGCTAGAGTCTGCTTCCTCGCAGCTTGGAGTAACGCAGTGCTGACCGCGGATTCTCCACTCATTCACAGGGAGATGAATCCGTGCGCATTGAGGCCCTCTCTGACGACGAGGTCCAGGCAGAAGTCATGGAAGTCCTGCAGGCCATGTTCCCCAACGTGACCATTCCGGACCCCACAGCGTTCTACTTCCCGCGCTGGCACAGCGACCCTCTTTTCCGTGGATCTTACTCGAACTGGCCCTCGTCTTTCTTCAATGGGCACCACCAGAATCTCCGCGCCACAGTCGAACAGCGATTATGGTTCGCCGGCGAGGCGACGAGCGAGAAGTACTTTGGTCAGTGACGCGTTCTGGTTTGTTCGCGTCAATGCAGTCTCTGATGTCGGTTAGACAGGGTTCCTGCACGGCGCGTATTTCGAGGGGTTGTACGTCGCAACGGAGCTTGCGGCCTGTATCTACGCGGGTGGCTGCGCCGGCATGGCACATGTACCCGAAGTTACGAATGCTCTACCGTACACAATCTAACCCCGCAGAGAAAAGTGGCCATAGCATATATATATATCATCATTATCGCGGACGTCGGTTGCGTCCTCGACTACAGTAGTGAAAGAGTGTCGTGTCGTGCAATAGCCTGCGCGGTTAAGGGCGCGATACAACGTCATCCAGAGTCAAGTTAGACATCGTTCGTATCTCGTTGCAAGGTGCCATCTCCGTTCTGTAGCCCGATGACGATGATGGGTGCCTGGTCGACGTCGTAGATGTCCCGATTGATGTCTTGCTTGACTGTCCCGAAGCTGAGGGTTTTGTCGTCGGACAGAACGTCCGATACTTTGGTCACCGTCTCTTCTTGAGGGAACACCTCCGGCGTGAAGTTCGCTTTGGCCAGTGTAGCTTCGGCGTCCACTGAGCGCCCGTACGCACGTCAGTAACGCATCTACGATCTGCGAGCGGCATTCACGACTCACGGTACTGCGCGAGGCCCTTGCCGAAGTTCAGCCAGCAGAGCGCGCCGAAGACAGTTGTGAGCACCAGAACGACGAAGGACAAGACAGTCATGCTTGCGAAGAACACCCAGTTGATGAACGTCCACCGGTAGACTTGCGAGTAGAACATGATGGACCAGCAGGCGATATAAATAAAGGAGACAACCATGAAACCGGCCATGAGGAGCCTGAGCTCCCGCCGCACTGCGTACCAGCCCTGCGGAAGCGTCAGATCGTCATCCGTCTGGCTACCAGGGAGAACATGCAGGCTCGTACCATGACAATCCAAGGCGGCAGACTCTGGATTAGAGCCGAAAGTGAGTGGCGACATCCCGCGGACACGCTTGCTCATGACGTACCACTATCGTGAAGACGAACAGCGCCTTGTATATGGGAGTGTGCAGCGAAATGTGGAGGAGGGGCCCATTCAACAGCCAGGTGGTCCACAGCGCTACAGCCGTGACCAAGAAGAATACGGAAAGTTGCAGGAGGACAAAAATAGAGAGAAAGAACTGGTCGCGTGGATCAATACCACGATTGGCCGGCACCCAGGGTAACTTACTCGATAAATACGGATAATGCTTCGCGGAGGCCCGACGCGCTGAAACGCGTACTCCTTAAAGTTCTATGACAAGGCTACGTATCAGAACAGTGCACCGCTCGCGGTAGGCCAGTGAAACGTACCTTGATGAGTAACCGTCCGAGGGCGACGGTAAACAACAAGGCAGTGACATTCAGTACAAGATCAGCGATCTACATCTGCTGTTGAACATCTGATTGTCCCGGATGTACATGGCGCAGAACATACCGTCAGAGCCAATCGAGTTTTGAAGTGCGTGGGGAACAGATCAAGGTTGCACGGCGTGTCAGGCTCGGCGAACAGGGTGTGAAACAGGGATTCGTGGCGGCGCGTGGCGTATATCTCGTACGAAGCCCAGGCAGTGCTGAGCACTCGCGTACAAATGACGGCGGAACTGTGAGACAAGATACCGCCACGAGGGTCAGTCCGGGCCCGGCGAGGGAGACAAGACGCAGGCGACGTACATCTGAGGGATCGAGCTGTAGAGTATCTGTCATGTATTTCTCATTCTCTGCGTGAATCCTAAATTAGAAGAAGTGGGCCACTTACGGCGACGAAGGACAGGATAAGGAGCCAGAACTGCAAACCTAGCAGGGCGGCATCCTGTTTCTTGTATTCGCCCATGCTGCGACAAGTCGACTGTCAGGGCGAAGCGGCTATAGATTGAATGCCGGCGTACATTTCGTCCGCGTAGACAAGTGAGCGGGTGCACTGCTCGCTAAGAACTACGCTCTGGACTTTATCGCCAGTACCTTGATAGGTCAAATTTACTCCCACTATGCCCCCTGAGGCGTTCAGGGAGGGGGAGACATCGTCTGCTGTGAACGTGCGCCGAACGAGCATCTGATGGAAGGAAAGTGAGAAGAAGATGCCTGACACGTGCTGCATTGCACCTATGCTCAGCTCACATCCGTTGCAAAGCCTCGAGCGTCCTGAGCAGACCACGTTAGGAGCGTCCACAAGTCAAGGAGCTTGATCGACTTGCCAGATCTACGTCTTTCGTGGAGACCACCGCGTCATCCGCGCCAGTCTGATACACCGTAACGCAGGACTCTGGTCCGCCTGCGGCAATGGGTATATTCGTGCAGAATTTTAGGGTGTAGTTGCCGTTCCCCAGGCTCTGCAGCCATGAGATACCGCTAGCGGGTAGTTCCGCTGCGCCGACAATGCGATCGAGAAGAGACGAAGCCCGGGCGTCCCCCACGTAAAGTGATACTTGAAGGGCTCCCTGAGCAAAGCAATGGATCAAGGTCAAGAGAATGAATATGACCCCGAAGCGGGTCAACACAATCCTAGTATACTTATAGCGAATTCGGATTAGTATTTGTGGTGTCCGGCGGAGAACAATAGGGGGCTTACTGCTGTTTGTACTCCGGAACGCGTCTTGCCTGCAAGGTCGAACATGATGAAAAAATAAGCAAGAGCGCGAGCGCGGCGCCGCAGAGGGGGGACACTCTGGGCAAGGGCCTCTCAAGGGTGCGCAACCCTGGAGTGAGAGCGAGAGGAAGAGCAGCTCGTACGGAAGGCTCTGCGAGCAACAGGAGGATAATATCGTGCTAAGCGGAGTTCCGGCGGCTGCTGTTCGGCACCTACGACGTCGGGTCCTATGTCTGGGCAACCCGACGGCGAAGCGGTACAGGTCCCAACTGATGCATGCTGATGCACGTTTGGCGGGTGCTGCATCGTCCCAGCAACCTTGCACACTCTGTGAGGCGATGATAGGAGCGACTGTAAGTGATTGATTGCATACGGCTAGTCAATATGTGACTCACATGATGCAGATGTCGCGTACACCGAGAGCTCATATGCAGCTCGATGAACAGCTAGAGGGTGTACCAGAATGAAATGAATTATGAAAGGGACCAAAGGTCCAGCTTGTTTCCGTTGGCGAATCAATGACGATGGGAACCATCATCGCAGTTGCCTTTGCGGGCATGATCAACTCGGCAGAACAATTGGACCGGCGTTCCGGAGCGCCTTCCCCCGCTCGGGCGACCTGTCCTGAACCGGGTCTGCTCGCTGACATTACCAGGCCCAGGCAGAGGCAACACAGCTCCCCTCTGCGCACGAATGTGGGGCCAGGCCGCTTTGCCGTTCGCGCTGCTTCTCGTCGCACCGCACGATCCCGCTGTGTTCACAACTGAGTCTTGTCTCTCCAGGTCGTATCGTGGGCTGTTCGGTGGGAACAGCATATTTGTCGTCGACGATGCCTGCATAAGCTCAGCCTCCTCGGCCGATCTCCTTACTAGAGGCGTCTTCACTCCTCTGGAAGACAGCAGCAACGAGCTCGTGTGGCTTGAACAAGAGGTTGTAGAGGACGCGTTGAAGCCATCCGGGGAAGACATTTCCCACTTCATCTCTTCGTTGTCTGGCATCTCGTTGACCACGCACGACGGGGAGCAGAAGGTAATGGTCGAGTCGCCTGGCGTATCGTATGCACCGGTGGTTCTCTCCGATTCACCTACTTCCATGGTCATCTCCGTCGCGCCCGAGGTGGCGCGCACGCTCGACATCCGCCTCCCCCGGCTCTGGAAGTCCACTCCCATCCCGCAACAGCCAGTCCCATACGTGCCAGTATCATCCACCGCGGTGCAGCGTGTCAAGGCGATCGCTGCATCCGTCAAATTCGATCCCGTCGTGGCGTCCATTGTTGGGAACATATCCATTCCCCAGATGCGCAAGGACGTGCGCTATCTTACGGGCGAGGACCCATCGTCCGGCATCATGTCGCGGCACGCATTCTCCAAGGGCGCGCTGCAAGCTGCGGCTTGGCTGCAAGAGCAGTTCCAGAGCACCGGCGCGTCCTGTGAGCTGAAGCCCTTCCTCCGCGGCTTCTCGCCAAACGTCGTATGGTGAGTCCATATACCGCTTTCTCTGTTACTATCCCGTTGATGTGGGCACAAGCACGTACGCGGCCACGGAAGATACCACCGAGACGATGCTCCTAAGCGCCCACTATGACAGCCGCGGGTCGTTTGGCAGCATACGCGCTCCGGGTGGGGACGACGACGGCTCGGGCGTCACGGCTTTGCTCGCCATCGCGCGCACCATCGCGCACAAAGGCATCGCCTTCCGCAAGAACATACAGCTCGTCGCGTTCTCGGGCGAGGAGCAAGGCCTCTACGGCTCGAAGGCGTACGCTCGTGAGTCTGCGGAGTCGCTCGGTCGACTGACGGGGTCCCGAGTGTTGATGGGTTTCGGCAGGCGAGATGTATGAGCTCGGCGCAAACCTGACACTCATGATCCAGGCTGACATGTTGGGATACCGCGCCCCCGGTGAGCCAGCGCAGTTGGGTCTGCCTGAGAGGTTCGCCTGGATCCTATGTTGTCGAACTGCTACTGACAGCGGTCGTAGTATTGGCAGCCTTGAAGTGATGCAGCTGGTGTCTAATATTTCGGCAATATACAGTCCGGAGCTCGTGGTCGGCACGACCAGGGTGAGTTCGTTGGTTGAGCTGAAATGGATAATCGGAATGATAGATCTTCGTCTCTAGGCTTGTTGCAGCGACCACCAGGTGATTTCATTGCCGGCCCTTCCTTGACATGTGGAATTTATGCCGCCGGTTTCCAGAGTTTTCACGAGTTAGGATTCCCGGCGACGCAAGTGTTCGAACGCGCCGGGCCCATTGCTGACCCCATGTATCACAACAGCGGTGAGTCCTGCTGGCGGCTCCGCGTATCAGTTGTCTGACCGAAACATCGCTCTCCAGGCGACCTCAGCGACCGGGAGGGCTACGACTTTGAACAGATCCGTTCAATTGCAAAGGTCCAGGTGCGTGTTGTCTGCTGCTCCCTAAAGCTCTTGGCTGCTCACGAGCCCTCTGTCGCGGCTTCTGCAGTTCGCGACCCTCCTCCATGCGGCCGGCTTCGACTTGCTAGAGTAGAGCTTGTATCACAACAAGTCTCCATTTGTTGATACATTTGAATTGAATGGCTAATTACCGGTGAAACGCGTCTTGCTTGGCTGTGGACACTTTTACACCTGCGACCGACTTCTTTGACTTTCGTTGCGCTCTACTGGTCTCATGCCCGGGGCAGGAACAGCACCAGTGCATACCTGTATGATCGCGTCAGTGCCCGACCATGGTCAAGTCGCTATGCACACGCACTTTCCGTTGACCCTCCATTTCTCCCCACCGCTGTCCAACCTCTCCGCTTTCTCCTTCTCGACGCCAACGACGACGTCCGCTTTGTTCGTCCGGAGGCTCAACACTGGAAACGCGCCTCGGAGCGGGCCTGCAGACAGTTCCGAGGTGAACAGCCGCAACGACGATCGAATCGGGGATTGCAGGCGATGCGGCGCAGTTGATTTGAGGTGGGCGATGGGCATGTCAGAAAACGCGGGGATCAGTGTTCGTCAGGCACGCACCAACTGCTGACTCAAATGGGGTGGAGGCAGGCCATTTGACGTCTCCTGTCAATCTGTCCATGGCACGCGACGATCAACTTTCAGCCAGTTGGGTCAGCAGGATGTGAAGTAGGCTCACTTCCGGAAGCTGGGAGAAGTAATTCCAGTTGTCAGTAACGTGCCATGCTTGTGAAACCATGCACACTCACTTGAGATCGCCCTGTATAAGGTGCGCCGAAGTGAGCCCACGCAGTTTGTGACCGGGCATCCCGCTCACCTTGAATATGACCAATCCGCTATCCTTCAGGCTGCCGAAGACCTCCGGCGCTAGGTCATTCATGTTCCAGTACGGATATGGAGATGTCCAAAAATTGGCCTGCACAACGAGGTCAGGGCTCTTGCGACATGGATAAGCAATAGCGTTGCGAGTACATTCGAATTCGAGGCGCCAAGTGGTGTTTCAGGCGACACCGACAGTGCAAATACGCCGCTCTCCAAATAACCTGCCCATCGTGTCACCATCTCCTTGAGATGCTGGCGAGATTGAGGTAGCTCCTTCGGAGCCGACACGATAGTCGGGTCTTGTGCCAGCGCCGAGCCGGCGAGGGAAGATATTTGCTCATCGGATTTTGACTCTGGGAAGAACGTCGGCGAGAGTAGAGAGGAAATTGTTGCCTTGAAGTCTGGCGGTGTGACATCCGACACGAACCATGGTATCATCTTGGGGCTAGACTGATTTTGAGTGATATGCAGGAGTCCAGTAAAGTAGCACGTACTGGAAGACGACCTTGGATACGTACGGGGTGTACGTCACGAGGAAATCAGCGAAGACGAAGTCTGTAAAAAGCTGTATGCGATGAGTGATGAGCCCGTAGTGGTTTCGGAGACTGCGTACTTCGAATCCAGCTGCAGAGTAATGGGTCAGTTATGCATGAGCCTTGAGAACGAAGCCGCCGGTACCGTTGTCTAACACAAAGTCTATTCTCGCATCTTTCAGACCCATGAGATGCGACCATACTTTGTCTTGGTCATCTGTCAGTATATACTCTTTCCTGGCGGCTTGTGCATCTTTCCCGACCGACTGGAGATGCTGAATGTCCTCGTGTGTCATCTGAGTGAGCAGTGATAGGTCCTGCGATGGACACCAGTCAGCATCCACTCAGCCTGGCTATCGGTGAGACCCTCGCACTGTAGCATTGCCCCTGCGTGGGACATATGAGAAGATTCCTATGCGCTTAATTGAGGTCAAGCTTACCAAAGACACATCTGAATCATTTCCCTAAAGATTATATTGAGTTTCTGTGCGTCAGACCCTAACTTCGCCTTGTCCTGCTCGAGTTCGTGCATCGTAGTTGCAAGTTCTACAGCAGATCGGTTATAAAATAGGCATAAGGAGCGTCAATAAGACGAACGAAAGATGGCCTGAGAGCTCTTCTTAAACGTTTCCTGTTTCTGGGCTTGGAAGGGGTCGTGCTTATTCCAGTGTTTCGTTTGTGAGAAGTACGAGCGCAGCAAACGGTACCTGATGCACGAGTTTCAACATTCACCTCGCGTTGTGAAAGATTGTCACAGACAAGTAGCATCTATGAACGGCTGAGCACCCGAGTGGAAACACCATTACAGCATGCTCACTCTGCATATAGCCAGGGAGCCGTGAACCACGTTCCCTTGCCTTGCTCTGTCAACCGGGCCAGCTCGGTGTTGTAAATATCCACCATAGACTCCCCATCGTGTGTAATTGTCCTGCAGAGTGTATGTATGAGCCACGGTATTTTGAGCACTCGAGAGCCAGGACACACTCAAGGGGTCGATCTCTACCCATCTCGTACTTCAGCTTGCTGATCTGCTCTATCAAGTTCTTCCCTTCCTCTATCTTCTCTTGCGCAGAAAGTGTCTCTTCATTCGCGGCCTCTTCTGAATGAGACACGCTGAGAACATGGTTAACCCTATATATGTTGTCGATTATGCCTGTCAGTATGATGGGCCAACGTTTGACAACGGTCTCGTAGCTTGTCAAGGATCATGAAAAATCAGTATGGCTGTATCGTATAAAAACGCGAACTTACGAGAAGCTAGTGCATGTAAAGCCAACGAGTCATCAACACTTGATTCTCAGCCCCGAGGGAGCGAATATCTTACCCTTCCTTGTCTGTGGGATCGTACGGCGGGTACGGAGCTTGGTACATCGTTCGTGGGGTAGATGACGCTGAGGAATGTAGCATATATGCTGTATAAAGTAGAATAACAAGAGCGCTCTGAGACGACCAGCAGGATGAGGATTCCGTTTAATCAGCTGGGCGCGACGGTGCCGGGTGGTGGCCGAGCGTGCGATCGAATTGGCGCCCTAATGCGTCATGAGATGGATCGGTCCGGCATTCCCGGCCCGACTGACCAAGAAGGGCGCGGACCTCTTTAACATTTACTCCACTCCACTGATCACAAAATTCCGTAGTCCGAATGCTTCTCTACAATATGTACAGACGAAGGCATTACTCGACGGTGGAAGAGATTTTGAACTATAATACTTGGTATCCTGTGAAAGTTGTCTAGAGGTTGCACGATGCCAAACATCATCACAATGAACAGCTAGACAGCCGAAACCACAATCAACAATATAATACGAGAACGCCGTAGGAAAAGTGTGCTGTCGAAGCCAAGGTAAAATAAACAGGTATAGCCTACGACCAGGAGGATTAGTACTTCTGCAGCCACTACGAAGTGTGGGACGTACAGCAGTTGTGGTCCTGCTTAGACAGTATTTTTAAATGATATATACGGATAGTGCTCTCCGTAAGTGGGCCTCATGGAGAGCTACCTCCAACAACGTCTTGGTCAACTCTTCGTCCCGAGGGCAGTAGATCAGCAGCCGAGAGCACCGCAACGTGATCACGATCCTCGATGCGTGCCGAAATCTGGTTTTGGCGAGTGCTCCGGACAGGGTTTTCAGGCCGTACATACTGCCGACTGCGACGTCCATCGTGACATCTTGCAAGTATGTCGGGTCGATTCGGGTCAATATGCCCGCCAGACAAGTCACCGACTTGGTGTAGAGTCGGATGGCAGTGAGGGACTGTGGACATTTGCGTAGACTGTCGAGAAATAGCGAAGTTTCCTGGTATTCTGCCCCAGCCAAATAAGTACTGGTCAGCACAGTAGATGCCCGCCTCTCACCTGCCACAGGAATATGCATTTGCAGATCCAGCTGCTTCAGCTGTCGTATGGCCGTACGAAGTATGTGACTCAAGGTCACCAAGTCTTCGACTCGTCGGATGGACAACACCAACGACTCGAGCATTGGTGACGACGGAGGTAATAGGCCAGGATTTAAGGCTGGCTGCAATTCCAGCCGTTTGACAGGTAGCATGGGCACATGGTCGAAGGGACCATATAGGTACTTGGTGTTCTTGATGGACAAGTCGCTGATGCCAGGAAATGCGAGGAATAGGGCGGCAACATCACTGATCCTGCAGGAAGACAAGCTGAGCGCCAGCTCCTGCACGGGTCCGAAGCGCTTGAAAATGGCCTGGTCAACCTTCAGGATGTCTCCACTCAGGGCAAGTCTCCTGACTCGACCCAGGTGAACAACGATCGTGGATAGAACGTCGCTTTCCTGCAATTCCTCCGTCATCGCTAAATTCATCTCCCGTACATACCGCCCAAGACTGGGCGTGCGATTCAGCAAGCTCGAGAACGCGCAGAACAGGCGGATGTTCTCGAGATTTATAGCATAGTAGAGATGGTAGCGTACGGCGGCGAGCCAGGAACGACAAGTCAGGCCGCAACTCTTTAGCGCGGCTTGATCGTCATGTAGAAAGTCGACGATCCTGTCCGTCAGTTCCGGAGGCATTACTCGCGGCCCTGATGTAGAGTTTGATTCCAGGCGATGCGGAGTGGATCGGCCAGCGTTCACGTCCCAGTCGGCAGTGCCTGCAAACGAAGAGAAACCGTGTCAACACGCACGCCGACTCAAACGCGGGAGTGTAGTGCGACCAGGTAGGAACCCGTGACACACCTTTTGAGGCCAGCCGTCTCATGAGCTTGCGGTCTGTAATATAGAGCGGAGATCGTTGCAGAGCACGTTCTGAAGAGCTAAGTACCATGTGTGGGTAAGCCGACACGCAGCGTCCGCTTCGTTGACGGCGGGCTCCGACGCCCTGCTATCTCAGAACCCGCCCCATATCCGAGCTTCAGCCGATCCTAGGTTTCCCCGACTCAACGTAAATAAACAGCGTAGAGAGAGGATGCAGTCGTCGCGCGAGTAGAGTCATAGTAGCGGAACATACGGTGGCGGCCGCCAGCGTCACCGTGATGGTCGAGAGCAAGTTGCGTCGAGCCTGTGAAAGTGGACTGACACCGCGACCATGAAGGAGATCGTCTACGTCCAGGCCGGCCAGTTCGCCAACTACATTGGAACACACTTTTGGAACACACAGGACGCATACTTCACATACGGCGAGGATGAGCAATCAGAAATCGACCACGATGTATCGTTCAGAGAGGGATCTACCCTGAAAGTACGCCCCTACCCGTTCTGATCATCGAACTGTCGGACTGTGTGATAACAGTTCGTGTAAGGGGGAATCGACGTACTCTCCGAGATTGCTTCTCTTTGATCGAAGATGTAGGTGTCTGTGTTGCTCAGCCTAGACTGTAGGTACTTAGTGCTTACTGACGTGGGAGTGCAGCTAACTTCGGCACAATCGCAAGTACCAGTGGCCTCTACAACTCAGAAGATGACAATCCACAAGAGCAATCTCTGTGGTCAGTTCGTTTTATTCACTGCCTATGCAGGCATCTAGAGAGGGCGATTTTTTGCAGGAGCGGCGGAGTGGTAGAATATCGTCAAGAACCAATCCCACCAAGTGACTACCACACGCTACTTGAGCACGAAGCTGCGGATGACAGACATACCGCAAATAATGATGACAAGCTTAAGGTTGGACCCCAAGCAGCAGACCCTGACGTTCGCTTCTGGTCCGACTACAGTCGTGTTTTCCTACACCCGCGGTCGTCGCAGAGGCTCCCAGACACGCCTGACTGGGAGAGCACCGAGGGCAACTGGCTTTGGAGCAAGGAGACCTTCGAGCGGCATAATGCCGTATGTCTCTCTCACGGAACACGGCCTTTCAGCACTGACGAACCACATAGGACACCGACCTCATGGAAGAGTCCTTCCGACTGTTTGTTGAGGAGTGCGACAACTTGCAGGTAAGCCCCATAACATCGCGTGCTTACCGTACCTGCGAGCAGCAACACAATACTCTTGGCAGGGAATCCAAGTTATGAACGACACGTCTACTTTCGGTGGCTTCACGAGTTCGTTCCTGACCGCATATCGGGACGAGTTCCCTAAGCTCTCATGCCTCGTGTTCCCGATTTTATCGCACAGCCTTCCCTTTTCCGTCGGCGCCGACGATGTGAGTCTATTGACTGTACGGCATATTCCGGTATTCATTGAATCCGTCATGGTAGGACGCGGGTCTGCGTGTGGTCGTCAACGACGCGCTCTACTTGCACGCTCTCGCGTCGCTGGCCACCTTGACCGTGCCGGTTCAGGCGCCTGAAACCTGGGTAGCTGGAGCGTGGTTGGACGGGATAGAACTAAATGTCCGCGTCTTCGGGTATTTTCTCCGGTGCTGTGCTGACACTCCCCAGTTCCGAAGCCCCTTTCAAACGTCGGCAGTCCTCTCGACCCACGTCGAGAGCGCCACCCTACCTCTCCGGTAGGCCTATTTGTGTCAGCACGGGCCGAAGTAGCTGCAATATTGGCTAATTCTGATCGCGCAGACTGAAGGGCACCATGCAAGATCTTGAGGGTCTTTGCGGCGTCTTGAACTGGGGTGGAAGTAATCGCTTCGCGCACCTTTCCGGCGCATTCCCACTGCCCTCGCCCCCTCAAGCGGATCGGGACCTGGTGCGAAGGTATCACGATTTCTCGCTCACATCCGGTAATGGAAAGAAAGCCGTAGAAGACCCTGTACGTCCCCACCCTGCTGTACCCCCTCTTAGCACCATGCACGGGACTGACTCGCGTCTGCACGGCAGACTTCACGCTTGGAATTTGCCAGGATCTACGTCGCTAGAGGGTTTTCTTCGTCTGATCGGCGAACACTGGATGCATGGACAGAAACGCGGCGGCCCACGCCGTACACCGTCTTCGCACCTGGCTATCCCATCCCATCGTCTTTCCCAAGATTTTTGGACTCGCCCTCTCTCCCGACAGGCGACAAGCTGCGGTCTCCCACTAGTCGCGTGCTCTCGTCATTGCATACGACTTCGCACACTTCGGAGCTCTTTAAGGCCTATTTCGCCGTTATCGACGACTGTGTTCGGCGAGGTGCTGAAGTGCTGGGCGGTATGGGGCTGGAGAAGGACGATGCTCTCGAGCTGAGGGATGGTTTATCGGCACTTAGAGATACGTACGTCGGGCTAGAAGAAGGCGATGCGGTCACAGAAGACCTGGAATTGGATGACGACGAAGAATGAAATCCATGCGACTCGATACTACCTTGTGTCTCTGCTGCAAATTCATACTAAATGCAAGCAATTCGTGACGCAAATTCTGGATCGGCTTGCATGCTAGGGCGGACGGCTCAACTACGAAGTCCGTGTACAGTTACGGAACCTTTTCGGACGTTGATGACGGCTGAGCCTGCCCACGACTTCGTGGCTCCTGCTCCAGCGAAGGTGGCGCAAGTGGTACGAGCCTGTATGCATGTCCAGATACACTTAGCTCTCACAGTGAGCCCTATCTCGCCCATGGAACCAGTCGGTTCCAGCCGGCTTCTTTGCTCTAGATTCTGCACGGACCGACATGTCCATCTTGACATCCCGGGAATAGCTGTCCGCGTGTGCTCAGGACTCCAGGGTGGAGTGGGAACGGTGCTCGTCCTCGGAGAGGCCCTGAGTTTTCCCCTGAGTGCGTATCAGCCAGAATATGATTAGGTTCCAAATCGCCGTGGCCTCTGAATTCTGACTTGGTGCCTGTGTATTATTGTCGCACTCAAAGATAATGTCCGAAAGCTTCGTGGCGTGTGCTAGCGTCAATTCCATTTGTCTTCGGACCGCCGGCAATGCGTCCGGAAGTTGCGACATTCCCGTCGTATCCCTACCGCTGTATTGGACAGTACCGAGTAACGACACAACTGCCTTGAATTCGCACACGTCCGTACTACCAGACACGTTTGCCATTGGTATTATCTCGGACTCTACATCTAGCTCTTCACCTTGATTCCTCGCAACCGCAACCCATAACGGCACTCGTTTTAAAAGTTTGCTAGCAATAGTGCTGGTGGTCGCTGCTTAATCATAAATTGCCGACGCTGTCCAGGGAGGAAAAAACCATGTAGTTCTGTACCGAATGCAAACGCCGAGAATCGAACTCGGGGCGGGTCGACAAGGGAATGGCAACGACCCAGGTTACCACTACCCCACGTTTGCTTGACAATTTGTGACGCGTCGAACGCACAGCTAGTGAGTTGAATCCTTCGGCCACGTGGACGCGTTGATCGGCACTTGAATCGACTAGAAAGGCAACCCTCTCGTTCACACCGACCGCCATGTCTTCCCAAGACCCTCTGGCGCACGATACCGTCTTCATCAACTCCCTCTCCACCTCCCCGACAATTGGGAAAGATTGGTGGGGGCGAGTACGCCCGCAGCCTCTTTCTATCACTGTCCATCTTCACCTGCAAGCCGAGTATCTCAACGAAGCCGGAGCTACGGATGACGTCCGCGACTCAGTGCACTACGGTGAACTCTGCAAGGGCGTCATGGACCTTGTATACGGACCGAATGCTCAAGAATTTGATGGACTGAGGGATTTTGCGAGGGCCGTCGCAAAGACCGCGTTCGCTCTCACAGGCGTAGTCGCTGTCCAGCGCGCGGTGGTTGCCGTCAAGTCCGAGAAACTGATCCCACTTGCGGGAGAATTCATCCTCGAAATTTCCACATCGTACACGGAGGAAGTAATAGAAGGAACAGAAAGTGTCCGTGTTACAATCAAAGACCTCGTTCTGTCTACGATCATTGGCGTTAACCCGCCTGAGCGAGAGGCAAAACAGCGGGTGATCACCACAATCTTCGTCCACGAGAAGCCTGGTCATGGCGTACCGGTTGATTACGCTGCGCTATCGTCTGTCATTTCCAACGTATTCATACACTTACCCTATGGTCACAATGGACGGCTGATGCAGTTATTCCCCAGGATATCGGTTCATCTTCATATCTCACGCTAGAGAAGTTTGTCCTGGAGACCATCCGCATCATTTGTCGTTTCTCGGAGACCATTGATGTTGTTACGGTCAAAGTGGAGAAGCCCAGTGCGCTATCATTTGCTCAGACCGCCGGCGTGCAAATAACTCGCTCGCGAGCTGCATTTCTTGCTCAGCACGGTGAGCCTCCTCAAGCCTGCCCGTGATATAAATACGATTGGCTTGTCTAAAAGGTCAGTGAATCATGACTCGCAAGGGTCGGTCTCAGAGACCAGTCGAAACGATCGCAATCAACCATGACTGTAGAGTGTGGTGAGCCAAAGCCCTCTTGCGATGCCTTTAATCACACTAAGTGTAGCGACCCTAGTAGTATGACGCAGGAAGCACATGCTTTCAACAGTGTAGTGACCAATCTGTATTATTAACTAACGTGTATAATGCGTGGTGCACATGCGTGAACGTCTGCCTCAATACTATACAGTTCCCTCTGGATGCTACATAACGCGGCGCATATCGGTGCGCCGACCATCTACAAAAAGCACATAGAAAGACTCGTTGCTACAGAGACAATTGGCTACTTCGTGTTTCGTCGGGTCACGCGCGCTCCCAGCCGCACACTCACTTCACCTCCACAAACCTCTCGAGGACACCCAGGACCCGCTCCGGCTCGAGCTTCCACTTCGCGTCGGTACCCTTGCTGGTCATGCTGACGGTCTCCGCGTTCTCGAGCTCGTTCAGCCGCCGCATCAGCTTCTGGTCCTTCCCGACGGCCAACACGAAGTCGTAGTCGGTCACGCTCTCCGGCTCCGTCGCCTCAGGCGCGAGCCACGCTGCGCGACTCGCCAGCGCGGAGTGCGCGGGGCCGCCAGGAGAAAGTATCGCACCGACGGCGGTCGAGCGCGAGATATTGTTGGGGAGTACGAGGAAGGAGTTCGCGCCTGGGATGATGCGCAGGCCGTATCGCTCGCCCAGACTGTCGAAGATGTGGTTCTGCGCCTCACCCGCTTGGCGGCGGGCCCATTGGCGGTCGGTCTGCGGTTCGTCAGGGTCAGTCCAGAAGCGCCAGACCACGGACGCCTCGCGCTCCTCGACATACGATCCTGGGGTGCGCTCCGTGAACTGCATGCTTTCAGTCAACGATTGTGACAGTCGTTGCGACTCGGCAGACTCACATAGTTGAGGATCTCCAGGCATGGTGCCTTCCACGTCAGGTTGAAGTTCGCAACCATGTTGACCCACGTCGGCTGGCCACCGCGCGGAGGATGCGTCTTGATGTAGCATCCGTTCTCAGCACTGCCCGTCAGAGTACGTTTAGCATCGTTGCCACCTTCTCCATCAACCAGTCCACGTACACAATACCAATCTTCGGCGCCATCTCTGCGACGATATCCAGCATGCCCTTCACAGGCAAGCCGCTCAGCAACCAAACTTCGTTCTTCGGATCCTCCGCAAGCCGGTTGAGTACCTCGATCGCCTCCTTCGGTGGGTTGAACTCCGCCCGGCTAAGCTTGCGCATGTCGCGGGTCCACATCGTGCCCTCGAAGTCGATGAGGAGCAGCCGCTTCGTGCTGTGGCGATACCGTGGGAGGAGGAGCGAGACATCGAGCGAGGCGACCTCCGCGGCATCGCCCTGCAAGTGATCGATATTCGCTCGGAGGCAACGCACGAGGAAGGAGGTGACGAAGGCCTGGGCGGATTGAGTCACGACGTGGTTGTGGAGGTCTTCCCAGCGGGAAGTCGCTTCCTCGTCGCTCATGGTCAGGGCCTGCGCTGCATGTCAGAAGACAGCTCCGACACATTACAAAGCCTACATGCCTGATGGATCGCCTTCGCGGTCATTCGTTTGTCCCAAGGGTTGATAGGGATACAAGACCGGAATCCGCTGTAGCTGTAGGAGCCCGTGAACTACGAATTGCTCAGCATGATGCTCGTTTCAAAAACAAAGGTATCTCACCTCGCTGAGGATCAACGGCCGGTGTCTCTCCTCCTGGCACTCCACAAACTCATGCGTCCGCAGCGCCATACCCTCGCGCAGACTTGTCACCATGAATGCATCCGCGACGGTGAGCAGTGCCAAGTATTGACTGAAAGTCAAGTCCTGGGTGTGCAGGAAGACCACGGGCTGATACGTCAGTGTCGAGAAGCGCGAGTTGAGGTGCGACACGACGTCTGCGACGCCGCCCTGCATCTCGTTCTCCTCCGTGGTCTGAAGCGCCACCTGGATGAGGACGACCTTGCCCTGGTAATCGGGGTACTTGTCCAGGAAAGTCTCGAAAGCCTGTATCTTCTGCCGAACACCCTACAAAGGACGATTAGCGTGTTGTCTAAAGGAGTGGGAGGATGCGCATACCTGGATGTTGTCAAGTTTATCGCGGCCGACGATGATCTTCATACCGGCATATCGTTGGCGCAGTGAGCTAACCCAGTCCGCAACCTCGGGGTTACGCCTGGCCTCACATTAGCCGTCTGCTGGGACCGAACAACACACATCACTCACTTCTCCTGTTTGAGGTGCCCAACATCGATGCCCATCGGGAACACGCCAACATCCACGAAACGCTCCTCCGTCTGGATACCCTTCGGCAGCGCCTCCGCTGTCAGGATCCGGCTGACCGTCTGCCTGAAGTGTCTTGCGTAGTTCGCCGTCTGGAACCCGATCAGGTCCGCGCCGAGCAAGCCGTGCAGCAAGTCCTCGCGCACGCTCAGGCAGCGGAAGATCTCTGAGCTCGGGAACGCGACGTGCATGAAGAACCCGATCGGCGCGTTGGGAATCTTCTGGCGAATCATCGCCGGGAGGAGCATCAGGTGGTAGTCGTTCACCCAGACGATGTCTCCGTCCTGGTACACGCTCGCGATCGCCTCCGCGAACCTGCGATTGACCGCCTCGTACTGCTTGTAGCTCGCGCTCTCGTAGAAGCTCTTCGTCTTGGGCGCGTCCGGGATCGCGTAGTGCAGGCACGGCCACAGCACCTGGTGGCAGTACTCGTCGTAGCATCCCGCGAACTCCCCGTCCGGGATCCACACCGGCACGCTCCCGCTCTCGTCCCGCATCCGCCACTCCATGTTCCGCTTCAGGCTCTCTCGGAAACCGTCCGTATTCACGCCGAGCGTCCCCACCCACAGTTTGCGCTTCAGCCGCGCCCCGACGCTCTCCACGGCGTTCTTCAGCCCGCCGTTGCAATGCGGGTTGCTCTCGAGGTGCCACTTGACGTTACGGTTACCCCCATTCGTGTCGTGACGCGTCCCCGAGAGCGATCTGCTTGCGGTCCGTCCCGTCGAGCTACGCGACGTGCGCCGCTGCACCCTGGGCTGGCCCACACCGCTGTTCGCATGCGTCGTCTGATGCCTCTTCGACGCGCCGTTTGGCTCGTTGCCGCTCAGTACGTTCGCTGCAGCATTCACGACACCGCTGGCGGCATTGGTTGCCTTGGAAGCGAGAGAGTCGACAAGCGAGGTTGAGGAGCTGTTCGGCGCCGGCGTAGACGGCTGCGTAAGTCCAGTAAATGTCGTGAAAGGGTTGTTTGGTTCGTTACGAGGCGTCGACGCGGGAGATACGGCCCGCGACTAGAAACAGCAATGTCAGTACGCCGCCAGCAAAGATTAATTGAAGTTTAGAATATAAAAGTAAAATAATCAAGCGCTGAGTAACGCCGCTAGGACACAGCCGCTGGATGGTACATCATACTCATAGAACTCATTGTGGCGGCGGTCCATCGTAGGCTGTTGTACAACACCGGCCCGCGGTGCCTATACCTTGCAGCTTCAGGCTGCCTGCATCATATCAAGCCTAAGCTAGCGGGGGCCTCCAGTGCATCGTGTCCTCCGAGTCGCAGTACCATCCCGATCCCTCGGGAAGAGTGAGGTCTCGAGGATCTCACCCCCATGGTAGCTTCGCAATGTAAATGGCTCCGGATATTGCTCGATAGTAAAGCACCACCCAACATGAGCCAAAATCAGGTCATTTGGGGGCAGGTTGTGAGGATATCGCTGTGGTCTCATTCGCCACTACTGCAACATTGCAAACCGAATGTTGCATGCAGGAATACGCAAAACGTGCATGCTCTACTGCTGACAGAAATAAATGCGGCGATGGCCGCGATGTGGACCCCGTCCATGTACCCCAAGTCCAGGTCCGGACAACGACTTCGGCCGACGTTTCTGCGCGAGTCTCTGGTATCCCTCGCGAGATGTCATCATGGATATGCGCCAGGTATATGCGCATAAAGTCACGCCTATCACCACTCGTGCAACCCTTCAGACCGCAGCATACAATCCGTAACTCCGGGTGGTATTGCTGCGCCAAAGAGGGCACCCGATGCCAAGATAGCCGGATCTTATCCAGACAAAAGGGACCTGGAACAGGAGGAAGTTTGGTGTTCTGTCTGGGCACCGGCAATTCCATTGAGCTATCGACTACTGCCCGGATGCCCCAGGAAGCGATGCCTCGTCCACTGTGGGACTCGGAATCAGGCATTCCCACCAATATTCGGGGGTCTCGTGAGGGTGGTCCAAGTATGTCGGTGCCCCAAATTTCGTGCACGGAAGGACTCGACGACGCGGCATTCACCAAATCATCGCTCCCCGGAGGCGTGCCCGCTCCAATGCTGTCAAAAATACACATGGCAACGACCGCGACGCGGACGCCGTCCAGGAACCCCAAGTCCAGACAACACCGAGTTCAGCCGAGACCACTCACCCTGTCCTTGAGATCCTCAACAATGCTCCTTAAGGGTCCGGCCTTGCTCGGTAATCGGCTGCCTGCCGCTGGACGTTGTTGGAGGAAAGACGGCTGGGAGATGCTATCCTGCGCGGGCGACGATGGGGTGGAGTCGCCCGGGACGGCGGTGTGGGGGAGGAACAGGGAGGCGATGATGACCCTGTGGTTGCGAAGCGAGCTCATCGCTGCGGTCGACGAGGGGAGGACTGGGAGGACCGGCGGGGGCGGCGAGGGCGAGTATTTGTGCAATGATCAGAGCCCATCTATGACATCAGGGTGGGCACGTGCTCACCTGCGATGGACTCGGAGTCGGCCCCAGGTGTGAGGGCGGGCCGGGCGAGCGAGGTGGTGGCCATTTCGTGGATGCGCGGTCTGGGAACAGAGGACGATGGCTGGATATATGCGCTCGACGATCCCAGCAGGCAGCGGATGGACGTCCTCCGTACGTACGACAGCCCCGCCGCAAATCGTCCGAGTACACCACCTGCCGCGTCCCGCTTCAACGTTCGTCAGATCGCCGGTGACCGGTGAGATTCCCAAGAGATTGGCTGTCCGACTTCCTCCGTAGCTCACGACGCACGTCCAGCCATCGACATCTGCCAGCATCTGCCACCCCATCGCCCAATCTCGCCATCGCTATATCGCCGCGGGTCCCGGTCAGTACTTGTCGATATTATTACTATGCACGTAAGATGGTGTAGATTTTTAGGAGTCTTGTCATCCAGCTGGGCTGGCCGATGCGCTTCCGCGGCTCGGTTTGCATGACCACTCGGCCACGTCACAGTCGTATACGTAGTGCTTAAAACTTCCGAGACTTCCAGGATTACATTAAGTTCGCACATCTTCACGTTTATTCAAATTTCTATGCTTGGTGACTCCATTCGGGCCAGCTGATAAGCTGCGGACACTTAGGCGTCATAACGGATACTGGGTTTTCCCCGCAACGACCAATCGCCGATACCTGCCATATCTAGAAGGTCACCTCCCCAATTTGGACACTACCTTCAGTTTCCTGCGAATGTCGCGTGATCTTATCAAAGCAACACTGAGAATATACTCGAAATATGCAAGGCTCTTCATCATCTTTTCAGAACGTAAGGTCATTCGCTATCAGAGTTGAAGGTCACCTTCACATGACTAACACTAAAACATACGTTCAGGTCCTTCGAGAACCGGTCAGTATCAAGCCACCACCCTGACAGTGACATTCAAAAGTACTTGACCCACGCAAGAAAGATAGAACATTATTCTTCTCCTGCACTCCCAAGTTTCAGCCTCAAGCAGACCGTCCAATGCCTTATCTCCGTTAGCCTGAATTTGCATTGGCGACTGAAGTCTGATTACCCCCTAAGCTGACAACCTTGCGGGTTTCATCCGCGGCACCATGCTTACTGATCTACCTCTCGAAGCTGTCGTTCTGCCGCATATACTCGTCTACTTTCCTCGCCATAGATAACTACCCCTGATCGAGACTTCACGGCTCCCTAGCTTCTGCCATCTGGATGGTTCGAACGTGGAGACGGCCGCCTCCGCGGCGTCCGCTTGCATCCCCTCCTGCAGCTACGATGCGCGAAACAGAAGTACTCGAGCACGTGTAGATCGTCACTCTTTGCAGTGGCGACTTACACTTTCGCCTTGCAGCTGACTGGGCGCGATGGCAGGTGAACAAGCACTGGGTGGAGGCGCTTGGTGTGTAGCTGCAGCTGGGACACATATTGCACCTACTTGCCGAGCCTGCAGATTGATGAGGATTCTTAGATATTGGCCGCTCGTGAACCGTGTGTATCTGGGGCGCTACGTGCAGCGGTATGCACTTCCGAGATTCCAAGGCCGCTTTCCGCGCCATGGATCATTTTGAACATTCTTGCACCAAAGGTGGTTGCGCGAGACTGGTGCGTGCCGATAAAAACAACATTCATTCCCTCCATCCCGGACCCAACGGCTGATACAATAATGTACAACTGATCATATTCTCATCCAGCCTATCGCCGAGCCTGCACACATGGGCATGCGAACACTGTCAAAGAAACTTGAAGATAGAGACGGGTGCCGGGCTCAGCCATATGGTATGTTGCACTAGAGCGGGGAAGCCTACCTCCAGTGCTTGTTGACAGCCAGCGAAGGAGCCACTTGTAGCGTACGTTCATTCAGCCTGCGCGAACTCGACGCTGCGCTTTGCGGCGGATTCGGAGTCCGAGTCGTCATCCTCGAGTTCGGAGTCTGCTGGAAATACATCAGTACATGGACGACTGTATGATCGCGAGACTCCCTGACCGTTCGTGTAAAACCCTGCGCAGGTCGTTTCAGGGTCGGGAGTGTCGACCACGACGGAAGGTTCGCGAGCCTCAACCGCGATAGCGACCGCTCGCAGCAGGAGTGGAGCGAAGACGGCAACGAAGAGACCGAGCTGCTTAAACTGCATGGTGATATCTGTGCTTCCCAGTCGAGAGTAAGTCGAGGCGACAGGCTGAGGTGAGGTGAGCACCTCGCCGAACTACTTATACTCTCCCGTGAGGCAGAATGAGTACTAGGTCGCAGCCACTATCCCGAGGTGCACGTGTGCATCGAGTTGCATGGTGTTAGCATGATCCGACATACCTTGGTTTCTACAGGTACCTATCCACTAGGAGTCGTCTCTTTGACAGATGTGATAAGAAATACATCTTCGAGAAAGGCCCCGGGTTCGTTGCAGAATGCCTACCGTTATTCAAGGATCTCGTGCACCAGGAGGACGTATCCGCGCTACGACGCCAGTATAGTTCTGTCAAAATCATGTTAGGAAGGCGATCGGATGGGGATATGGTGATATGGTGCTACCTGTGCTTGTGCATAGAGGATGACAGCAATATTATTGCCGAGTATCACCAGAGGGTACCGAATTCCAAGGCCTTGCAGGCACCATTTGAAGCGCGCCAATCAATTGTATGCTCAGCGCCGTTTAAGCCCTCAGGCCCATCAACGATTATTGCACAGAAAACCCCTCCTCCTCGCATTGTGAGGTTGCTATGCTCCGCGATCAGGTCCGCTCCACTATAATTAATGAAGTATATACATACCATCCTAATTCTGACCCACAGATTACATATTGAAGAGCGCCGCATTGAGAGGCGCAGGTTGGCGTTGACGCTGTCATTAATGACAAACTCATAAACGCGGACACTCCATTCTGAATGCGGGTCTGATAGAACTTTGTGCTGTCCTGTCATTCTATTATTAGTATCTGGGGCATTGATAGAGTGCGACACTGGCTGGCGCCACGAACCTTGCTTTCCGTCAGATGAAGTGAATATTAACACGGACAACCTGCACGTGGCATTGAGGTGATCGGACTAGCCTCTTCCAGTGTATTTGAATGACATTGCGTGGATAATAAACAGTAGTGTGCGCTTTGCGACCGACAATGAGGCTGACATGAGTGCTGAGGCATCGATTCGTTTCTCGGGTCTCGGGTACAGCATATCTCCGACTGGTAGGACCGTCTCAACCATGCATTACGGGAGACAACGCAATTCCGCCGCAAAGGTAAGACCAGCTCGGACCGTGGCATGCGCCCTGCAGAGGATGTTTAACCTCAGAGGTGTCGTACTAAACGTGGTGAGCCTACCTCTTCATAGCTGTAGTATGCTCAACTGCTATAGTCAACGTCACACGTGGCCATTAGCTCATCTTCGTCAAGTTCAGAAACTAGCGGTATATTAGTATCTAGATCTACAATAGACTTCATCCCACAAAATTCACTCACTGTCATAGATGATATCCAGTCTGTGTGTGGAAGGGGCACCAAACACTATTGTGACAAACAGTGCGAGGAAGAGGAGACCGAGCTGTTTGAGCTGCATGTTACTAGTCTCCAGCTATGAGTGTAGATCAAGGCGGCAGAAGAGCCAGGCTTAGCTTTTCATACTAACACCATTCGCTCCAGGACCTAATCAGGAAAAGCCTGCCAGCAGACAATCTACTGGACATGCCATGAGGCGCATACTGTACACGGCTTGCAGGGTCGCGGCGAGCCGACATGATTCGAGCATGATCACAGGCCTGTCAAGAGATAGAAGTCGTCCGTTGAAAGCTGAGACAGATATGTGGTAAGCATACCTCAACCTTGAGGACGAATGCTTGCTTGTCTAAGCGCCTCGCAGAACTTGACAGCCTCCCGTATATCCCGTGGACGGCTCCGAATCGGAGGAAGGCCATTGTCAACCTTGCGGAGCTACGAACCATCTAGTATCCTGTCAACTTCAACGTAATAGATATCAGTCTTGTCAACGGCGACTCTACTCAAGGAGCCGTCGATATACTAGCTGTCTGGCGCTAAACTCCGTTGTTGAGAAGAGCCATGGTCAGGTAGTATGAGCACGACGTCTGGTTCTTGAACCGTCTCTGACCACGGTGCCAGCACCACGAAAACATCGCATGAATAGATCGCGGCCATCCAAGTCAGTAAGACAGAGGGCATGTTCTTCTTCCAGGACCTCGTGCAGCCGAAGGTACACAAGCGCTAGAGCCCCGGGCCAGGGAAGCATATATACAGGCCAACAGCGTCGATGTGGCGCACTTGGTCGACCAGGTGCAGCGACTAGCGGTCCTTGAAGCTATTTGTGCTTAGGAGGGACAGCCAGATCTGGCGGACATGGAGACACTCCCGGTCTATGCAACCGTCATGGGCCGATTCTCGCATCCAAGTCTTGCACAGGTTCGTGACTGAGTCATAATATTGATAAGCCGCGTCGGCTTTCCCTCGAGAAACTGCAGGGAAAGACAAAGTATATACGACGACAGACCTGTACTCCCGTATAGTGGTCGGACCGAAATCATAAATATTGCCAGATCGATTGTCTGAAGATGACCGGGAGTGGACGAGAGACTTACTGGACGTGCTCAAAAAAGTGTTGCGCGCCGAATGCGGGCCCGCGGCCGCAGAGTCTGGTCGTGGTCAAGAAGTGGACAGCGGGTATGAAAGAGCGTTGGGCGCATGGAACGGCCTCATCAACTTGAACGTGGAAAGAATACCCAGGGCTATGACGATAGTGGCTAGGGAGACCAGCATACATGTAGCAGCAGAGATACGCAGCACTCAGGTTCGAGTGCAACACGCAACTGTGTGGCGTCTGCACAGTTTACAGTCATACTGTACGGTGGTATGTGACTGTACTTAGTGTTAAAAATGCCACTGTAAATGCTTGAGTAGCATCATGTGTCACGTGTCGATCGAGATTGCGATGATACTGAACGTCTCTGAATGGGGCAATCGTGACTGTTGTTGTCACGGTCGTAGAGGGTCGTCCAGTCGACATTGATGTGACAACGTCAACCGCTTTCCATAGACCCTGCATCACGTTGATCATTCTAGCCGGACTTAGCTATCTGCACTGCGCACCGTGTTTGTGTGGGTAAAACGTTCAAGCCGCCTACGTGCTGTCTTGGTCCGGGTCAATGACTCGCCGTTTCAAACGACCGAAGGTAGATGTTTAGGTAAAGTGTCCTACCTCTCGCTTCGAGTCATGCTCGCATAAAACTTTGATATGGGTACCTTTTTCACGGTACGCAACTCAAGGGCAATCGGGACTTCAACATTGTCAAAGCAGGGCAGGCCTCAACACGTCTGATTGGTACAACCATCCTCTCTCCGTGTTTCTCCCACCCCATCCTTCTTTCCCTCACTTGGAAACGGGAACATGCAGAATTTGACCAGGAATCTCAGGATGTCTACGACTGGAACTTTCGCATGGTGCGTAGTCGCTACAGCCCGTCTGCGTAAAGTCATGATGCGTCAACTCAGTTTTGTTGTTCAGGTCGTACTAGATACTGGGACTACACACCATTATGGCTTCAGGCAACAACGCAGCTCCCGCTTCCGCTACCACTGCCGTGGTCGTAGTCGACAAGAACTTGATCGGCGCCCTCAACAGGGACAGGCTCGGCGATGATGAATGCGTCCATTGGTACGAAGAAGTAGAGGGTGAGTTTCGAAGGTCGAAAGCTGGCGAGGTTGTCTTTTTGACGGGTTCGCTGCAGGCTCGACCATCTCTGGTGTGTATTTATACCTTTCAGGAGCCCGCGAGAGACAATAAGTCGCGCTTTGGCATTGGCTTTGACTCCTGTCGCCGCTAGTGTGGCCAGACATCTGCGGCGTACCCTATGACTCGGATTATTCCGACATAAAACTTCATAAGAAACGATTAGTATTGAGGTTCAACTACGTCGGTCGATTTGATCTTGCACAACGGCGACGATGAAATGAAGTGTGGCTATACTAGTGCTCCCGCTCCGGTGCCATTTCCCGACATAGGAGGTGAGTGGTAATTACGACGTTGTCTACCGGAGCTTAGCTCCACATCTTCCGCAAACGCTTTGTCTTGCGACGATATCTGCAGATCTGGTGGCTGTCCGTTGAAGGCGCATACGCTGCTTCAGATGTCCGCCGGCCTCGCGCCTTTTGCAAAGCACCGTGCTCCCGCCGAGCCACTAATAACAGAGCCCCTGTCGACGTACCTGGTGCGCCTCAGATGATCCTGTTTGATACACGAACAAGGTGCGATGTATACTAGTAAGCATCGACTCAGATAGGGGCTACATTCTCATGCAGGGGTGCTTCCATAATAGGATTGCTTACACGGCAGGTATGTCAAATTCCAAAGATATTCTGTGGCGACGGTCGTAGCGGAAGAACAGAGATGCATTGCTTTTTCATGGCGGCTATGATCGAGGAGGTAGTTCATTGGCTCTTTCTGGCGCATAGAGGGCCGGGCTCATGGACTTTGCATTCAAGGGGGCCTTCAAATTCTCGCAGTGACTCAGGCTAAGAAGGTACTACCTATATCGATTGGACTCGGAGAGTGATTACAAGATGACTGCATGCCTTCAACCATCGGGTTAGCTGAGTGACGGCTCGCAGTTGAGACATCGTCACTCAACGCGACCCGCTTCGTTCCCTCATCACAGACCTCTACGCAAGAACGAGTCATAATACAACAAAACAGACTTGATTATCTGCACAGCGCATCGCCAATTCAACCCATATTACACGCCAGGACGGCAGCGGACGACTGTGACCAGAGCTCGCCAGTATAATACCATAACAGTTTTAACACATCATGATGTGAGCATATCTCCAGTTGCCAATGTTCACTGGATAGCTCAGGTAAGAGACGGTATGTGATGAGTAAGGAACCCTAGCAAGGTGGTGACTCCAGTTTATTGTATTCAAGACGTACAGTCCCGACAGTAGCATTCAATCGAATTCAATCATAGTCGAGACCGTTACATTTCTTCAGTTATGCTGCAGCACATGTTTTTCGAAGTCATGACCCTCAGCCTTGATAGGGAGTGCTACGAGGGATGTCAGCTCTCTTGGCCAATGTCATAGGCAGCACATCATGGTGTACTCGCGAGTTCGAGGATTGTATTGATGCACCTTAGCAGTGACTAGTGAACGCTACTCCTCGCAATGGCCGTATTCGCAACAAGGGTTGGATTCACCGCCGGTGCAACCGACCCTCCGAATGAGGCCTTCAGTATGCTCCTCTAGGACTGCCGGTACAGATAATGAAGATAATTAGCGATTGAGTGACCAACCACCGGTAGTCTGATGGCCACCAGTTACTCACCGGGAGAAGCCGCGGCGAATACCAGAATTGAAACGATGACGGTGAAGAGGAGCTGGATGCTTTTGAACTGCATGGTGGTCAAGTGGAACAGAGAAGGATGGGTCGACAAGGCGTACTCGCCCACCTTTAAGCAGCGCTGAGAAACAAGGACATACTGTACCTTACCACAAGGACTGATTCCCTGCTCCACACAGATTTGTCAATTGCAGAGCACTTCTCGCGAACGGAGTGAGGTGGTGACCGCATACAGGAGCGTGTAGCACTGTTATGGTTGGCATGTAGCATCGAACAATCAGTATCTGCCAGTCAGGCTTATCGCACATGGCCCCGAAAGCCGAACCACATGCATATCCAACTTACTCTGTTCTCACTCCATAACACGTATTAGACGCACCATCCCTAGTGATACTCGCCTTGCCGCATCCCCGTTTTCCACAGCGAGGTGCACGTATGAGGCTACCAGAGAAAGGCCACGCGCGGCATAACCTCGACACGGGCGCCATTTCAATCATCAAGCGCGTTAGGGAGCTGTTGCTGCCTTCCTGGTCACCTATGTATACGCGTCCCGAGAAAAGTCAGATAACGTTGGAGTGTGAAGTGATAGCGTGCCGCATACACAAGTCGCCTGTAGACGGATAGAGACGTACGATGGGTCGCCGGCGAAGCTCGAGCCTGCTGTCACATCCGAACTGGATGCACAGATACCTCAGGTGTTCAGTATGAGGATGAATCACGGAAATGGGGTTTCCCGGACTCCCTTGCGCGCTGGTAGTGCCAAAGAGTGAAAGCGAGAGCGGATTGGGTCCGTAGCCATCCAAGTGGGCAAGGGAGAGCAATGCAGTTCATCAATATCACATCCTTGACGAGGAGTCAAAGGCGCAAGTACTGAGCTGATGCCTTTGAGAAGGTGCCGCTGCCGCACCCAGAGAATTTCGCGGAAGCATACACTCGACCGGAAGGCGTCGATGCAGCGCGCATAGCCAATGGCGTACTGTGACCAACAGCTTTCCAAACCATCCGTTAAGGGATGGACAACCAAGATTAACGAACACGGCAGAGATATGTCCTATCTTGGTCGTATACGTCAATCACACGAAGCTCTGGAGGATTATGGGCATTAGCATCACGAGTTTGGATGTACTCGAATCTATGCTCCCAGTCCATCTTCGAACTCGGTATCGATGAGGATGAGGATGTTAAACTGTGTCGTTATCCTGCAAGCCGTCGGCCTCCTATATACTGGTCCTGGAAGAGGTGCACAAAGTGCTCTCCCTAGACCGATACCATGGCATACCTTCCTTGTCCATCTCGACCACCTTCGGTGATTGCTCATATAGCGTGAAGGGAACGTTTGGCTATGCATCCAATCGACGGGCTAGTGAGGATTGGCAGACGTCGACGACGACAAGTGTTCGTGACTATTACTAGCCATCAGCGTCCTCAAGTTCAGCCCAGATATTCACAATCGCAGCAAGGAACGTACATATCGTTGGAACAAACCAAGATTTCCGAACCTATTTCTCTGATGCGAATGTCACCTATTGCTGGAATCTTCGGCGGTGGATACTATAGCATCTGGCTCACCGCTTCGGCAGAGAAGATGCAAACACAATCGTCGAACACATACCCTTTAATCCTCACCTGCGCTACACATACCGAAAGGGAAGACTCTCGTGTCCGAGCCCTGCGTGGAGTCGCACCTGGTTGGGAATCGATGAGGCGTGTCGGCTTTCCTTCGAACAGGTGCAGAGCGAAACTTCCTGTGACGACGGCAGACGAGTCACGCACGGAAACTTGGCCCCGAGGAACATTCACGTCGAGCCAGAGACGCTAGAGGCAATGAGGCTCCTTGATTGGGGGGCGAATGTCGTGCCTGAGTGTTATAAGCATGCCTTAGCACGTCTATAAACTGGATATAAGCCGGAATGGAGGAAGGAACTACTGGTGTGGGGTCGATCAGGTGTCGCCATGTCAGACTTCAGCTTGAGGCATCAACGCGGCCCAGGAGAGTACGTATAGGGCGGTGTTGGAATCCTGGAAGAGCCTAGTCGGCGTGGGGAGGGGTTTTCAGAACTACGATGATGTTTCGTCTGCTACAAAACGGACAACCAGTAGATACTACGTGTGAGGGGGCGTGTTTGGGTGCTACATGTAGCTTAGTAAGCAAAACACCATGTGATAGTCAAGATCGTGATTATACCGGACGTCTCCGAGAATCTGTTCAATGCAGCCACTGTCGCTGTAAGCAGAGGTTCGCCGATGACTGCCATGGCCAACAACCCTCGACGAATCAAATAATGCACTTTATCGAATGTTGCTCTACTTGGATTTCAATTATGTACTGGAATTTGCTAGACCGTCCAAGCTGCCTTCATGCAATGTCGATGAGCCGATTTGGGTGGGGAGGTAAATGTTCATATTAATCGACCTATCCTATTCACTCCGGCTTTTTTTTCTCATAATGGGACTCGCGGCACGTTGTGCAACCGAGGTAACTCAAAACTTCGTCATTGTCAAAGCAGGGCAGGTTTCAACACGTATGTTTGGTAGATCCCTCTCCGTGTTTCTCCCACCCCACCTTCTTGTCCACGCGTTAAAGGAGACCCATACAATGCAATCATGAAAGTGGGAATATCCAAGAATGGAACGTTCGGCGGACGCATTGCTACATTCTGTCTGCATGAAGTGAAGTGAGTTAATATTGTTCTTCAGGGCGTAGATACTCGGACTACGTACCGTTACAGCTTCAAGCAACAACGCAACTCCCGCTCGCGTTACCGTTACCGTGGTCGTATTCGACAGGAACTTGATCGGCGCCCTCAACGGGGACAGGCTCTGCGATGGTGAACGCGTCCATTGGAACAGAGGAAGAAATAGACGGTGTGTTTCGAAGGTTGGGAGTCGGCGAGGTTGTCTTGTTGACAGATTTCGCTGCAGGCTCGAGTATCTCGCTCCGCATATATATACCTTAACAGAGCTCCCCGAATAGGTTGCGCTTTGACTTTTACTTGCTCTAGTCGCTGTGGCTAGTAGACAGTGTACCCTATGACTCGGATAATCCTGACACAAAGTTTCATACGAAGCCCAGTGTTGAGATCTAAGTTCTTGTCTCGATATCATCTTGTACAATCCCGGCACCGCGGGCGACGATGAAATTAAGGGTGGCTATGCTGGAACTCTCCTGGGCCACATCCCGACATAGGAGGTGAGTGGCAACAGCGTTTTCCGCCGGAGCTCAGCTCCACATCTTCTAAAAACCTTGTTTCGCGATAATATCTGCAGATCTGGTGGCTGTTCGGAGGCACATACATCGCTTCAGCCGTTTGCCGGCCTCGCGCCTTTCGCAGAGCACCAACGAATGCCGGATCCCCCTGTCGGTGTACCTGGTCTGACTCAGATTATCTATTTTTGCACACGACTGAGGGGCGATGTACAAGCATGAACTCAGACAGACGCTACATTATCATGTTGGTATGCTGGGATAGGATCACTTACGCAGTGGGCATGTCGGACTCTAGCATATTTACTGTGGTGACGTTCGTGGCAGGAAGACACTGGCGCGCTACTGTTTTACGGCGGCTGTCATGTTTTGAATATTTCTATGGAGGTGTGCGTATGGATGGTTAGGTTCATGGACGGTGGTATGGCAATGTGCCTGCCATGCCTCACATATTCAGATACGATTACCTTGGATCCCGAGAAGATGACCATGTGGATACGGACGACGTAGAAGGAAAGGACTGAACGGTCTGAGATCTGTCAAGATCGACAGTCTCAGTATCGCCACGGTGTGTTATCTCATGTGCCGAATCTAACCGCTGCATCGCAGAGAATACGCAACGTAGTTCTAGAGGAGGACTGCGATTCATAAGTATCTCACTAGTATGTCTGCTATGCCCACCTGGAGTCCCTAATGCATCACGAGTACTGCCCTTTCAGGAGGGTGCATTTCACCAGCTCAGTTGGTGTAAAATACGACGCCTCCGACTTATTCACTATAGAGCAGTAAAAACATTCATTCCATCTGTACGTGCATTCCCCTACACAATCTCGACGCTGCGCACAGCGGGCTCGCTGATGTCCTCATCAGTAGCTAGTGAGATGAATCAATACTCGCTTGCACCAGGGGGGGGTACGGTTCACAGAAGAGATCGCCTACCCATAAAGTAATAATCTCCAATGGCACGCTTTTCCGGCTCGCTCGCATCCTCCTCAGTAGCTAACGACTCACGTAAGTACCTGACAATGTGGCCGCGAAAACATCTACTCACCCATGAAGTAGTAATCCCCGATGGCACGCTTGGCCGGCTCGCTTGCATCCTCTTCGGTGGCTGGCGACATAACTCAGCACCATTTGGTGGTGACCCTAAGAAGTCTGCCTACCCATGAAGTAGTAGTCGCCGATGGCGCGCTTGGCGGGATTGCTCGTGTCCTCCTCAGTCGCTAAAGAAGTCAGTGAGCGCAAGTGCAACTAGTAAAGCATGGTGATCCCACTCGCCCATGAAGTAATAGTCACCGATGGCGGGCGCCGGGGCAGCGACAGCCATAGAGAAGAATGAAGCAACGGCGGCGAGTACAAGACCAAAGATCTTCAATTGCATGGTGCTGCACTGGGTCACTGGGAAGTAAGTCGAGGTGACTGAGGATCCGTGCCGTTCCAAGTTGGCTACTTATACATCCGCGCAACATCCAATTACCGTTCTCGCCGAGTCTCTTTGTTGTTGTAATACCCAAGATCCAACCCAGCCCTGCGGCACATCGGCCAGCCCACGCACTCGACGCTCGACCCACAAGCTTCTCGAGAGATAGGAAGCAGTCAATTTGATGCGTTGAGCGGCAAGGCACGCCTTTCTAGGAATCCATTGTTCGTCGTAGTCGTTGAAGGGTGGTTCTCAGGCGTCCCGTCCTCCTCGTGCCCCCGGAAATGATCGGGAAGCGTCGTAATTCATTGGGTGCTGTCTGCGCTATCAGCAGGACAGATATGAGACATTTTTGTGACTAGTATATGTCCCCCATAGACGGTTTTATGTCTGCATGTGTAGGCGGTGCAGGAATGCGGTACGTCGACTGGGAAATACGCTACGCTGTTACATCGGTATCTGATTCAACGGCCTCCTAGTTGAGCTCTTCGCATTGGGTCACGCTCGTGTACCGTGGTGGTCATCAGGGTCACTGAATAGTTCTTCACGGAGGTATCACTCGGAGCATTGGCATGTCGGACTGACGCTGATGAGCATCATGGGTTGAGTCCGTAGATAAGAAACTCGGAGTTGAGGTCAGCTGCACGAAGGGAAGTACGGAGTCTGATGACCCTTCATGGGTGTCAACATGCGATGACATGTGATAAGTGATGATGGGAGGGAAAAAACCGATGTCCATCGTATGCCCAAGAGGTGCGCGGCGCGGACGCGAACACGGTCCCGTGATCGCGACATGATCGCCGCTGTCCAACGTCATGGTGCCGAAGTCTCTACACATGCAATGCCCATCCTGGTGATAAGGCCCAAAAGCATGAGATTGTTAGGCTTTCACATTAGCAGTCTTACAGCGCTGGCGAGTTCTAGAGTGCGTATAGAAAATAGTCAGTGGAGTGGGTGACCAGGTTGCGGTAATTGTGATCTCATCCGAGTCCCTCACAATACCGAGCGCGGTTCTCGGCAAAGAGGATATTCGGGAGTAGGCGCGAACGCTGAATCCTGCTCAAACACATGACTCGCGCCACCCTCACAAATCACGAGTCATAAAAGACATGGATATCCACATTATCCAACATCCACCAACGGTACGGATATAAGCTGTGTCACGGCGGCGGGGTTACATTACTGGCATGATCTATTAGTACCGGTGAATCTCAACCGCGAGCAAGTCAATTGCCGGACGAAGGACGGTTAATGTCTTGCTGGACGGAGCCCTTGTCACGACGGACATTCCCTGCGGCGCCAGTCAGCGATCTAGAGACATATCGCACCGAACCCCACTTACCGGTCGTCTCTTGCTGACGGTCACCGGTGACAGCACCGACAACGGCGTCTTTGCGACCGCCGATGCGGTCTATTGTGCCCTCGACGTAACCCTCTGCTTGGGCGGCTTGGTACTCGCCCTCGCCACGGGCATGCTCGTCGCGACCGGACTGTTGCCAGGAGGTCGCGCCGGTGAGGTTACCGATTGCCTCGACGGCGGTTCCCTTCACAGAGTGGAACTGGCCGGTGGTCTTGCTATCAACGCGGAAAACAGGCGGCGTCAGCAACATCTCGCCAACTCGAAGACAAGTGCTTACTTGGGGCCCTGGTTATTGCTGTTGTTGTTGCTGTTGTTCTCGTCGTAAGACATGATGATGATAGTAAGTGAAGATTAAGTTAGATCGTGAAGATGTAGATGGTTTGTGAGGGTATTTTGTGAGGTTCGTGGACGCAGTGTGTGGTATTTATATGCTGCATGTGCCTGAGATCATACGCGCTTGTGCCTCTGACGTGGGGTGAGGCGTTGTGGAGGTGACGATGGATCCCATCATACCCACCGTCACAGGTATGGGGCGCAATGGAGTGCCTAGTACTTACCGGGAGGTGTACGTGGTGCAGTACTCCGTGACTCACCGATACGAGAAATGTGATATGACGGGATTTCAAAAATGGCTCAGAAACGGCGTGCTTTCTGGGTGGGAGATGACAGGAATAGTTTACGGACCAGCTCCACGCAAGAAATTGCAAAGGCCCGCACTCGAGAGCGATTCGAGCCGGCGTTTGTGCTTGTCATATCCCTTGATATAACACGACATTCTTGCGACTATCCATGGAGTCATACAGCTCTGTATTCAGATAGATGATCAGCTAGTCCTGGTCGTTTCTTCCAGTCGAGCACAAGCACAAGAACAGACGCGTTGGGCGCTCTGATCATGACGCGCAGCGAGTATCGAGCGCCCATGATCACGTGGCATTTGCCACCGGGGACGGGCGGGGCAGACGAGCTACAGAAAGCATCGTTTCTTGAGCGATGTTCGCGACGGCGGTGGTGCAGTCAGGCCGGTCAGCATGGAAGGGTGAGTCGAGGCTGACTCAATGTGCTGAACGCTTCTCACCGTACATTGTACCAGGTCCGTTCTTCGTAGCGTTCCCTAACCTGCGACTGGCTCTGGAGAACAACATCCCCATCAAGACGCAGGCCCGCTCATGTACAATCTTACCAAACTTTGTCGGGTATGCCTCGCATCAGATTCCTCGCGCTGCTTTTACTGAGGCGCTGCGCTACAGGCTGAGGTTCCTCGTTCATAACGGAAGGGACTACCTCCCGGTGTACATCACGCAGGACATGGTGGGCCACAAGCTGGGTGAATTTTCGTCGACGAGGAAGAGGTTCTCATATCGGTGCGTCTCCTTTTGCTCCCATGACGATCAGGGCAGCTCATGTACTCCGCAGTGCGACGAAGACGAGGTAGAGCATACACTATTCGCGCCGTATACGTTACCTCTTCGCCTCGCTACTATCTATTTACTTTGTCATCTCCGAGCGTCGGAAAACCACAGAAGTAGCCTGCCATCACAAGCAGCTAGTGGACAGTTGGCGAAGAATCGACATAAACAAGCATCCTGCCTTACCTTAGGTTCTCTCCATGTCGTCTCGTCATTTTCTGGCGCGGTACTGTCAGTACGCCGCAGGTGAAGTTTTCTTGCTACATCTGCAAGCATGTATGCGCCTCGAGACGGTTTCCCCATCACTAGACCTAATGCGTCTGCGTAGGTTTGTTGGCCTGCGCTACAGCCCACGGCGCTGCCATGTCCTTATTGGGCGTGGCAGGCAGTTGTATTGGTTTTAGCACCACACATGGAACGCCATATGGTGTTCATTCGCCTTTTACGTGGCGTTTTCGAAGTTGAGTCGGATGGTCCATTCATTTGGGCGAGGTAAACCGCACTTCATTTTACAAGCTTTAATACTTCTCAGCTCCTGAAACTTCTCTCCTATTTCTCTATCAAGCAGTACATGAACAAAAATACTGCGTTGGTCAAGTTGCTGTATTGGCTACTAATTGTCACATTCGTCGACTCTAGCTATTCCAAGGCTGATCATGAACATAGTGCAGACTCGGGGAGATCCACTCGAAAAGCCGAGCGCAGTTGCCCGGTATGGTATTTAGGCGCGCGTGTGTCCCCCGCGAACGTAACGTCGTCCAAAGGCTGTTCGACACCATCCACGACGACGACCACTGAACGTACAATGCTGCTTTCATGATGCAAACCGCGACACCCACGATCTATGCTCTGCCCCTTGCTATGAAGCAGGCTCCGCCAGATGCGGCACGGGCCTCTGTGGGCCATCTTCTTGCCAAGGCGTATTCGCTGCCATGTTCGACCGCCACCCAGGGCTTCACGCAGCTCGTCGCGCCGATGAGCCGCTTCCAGGTCGCGCTGGACGTCCTGCTCCCGCTTCTGTACGCGCCCGCCGAGGTACGCTTGTTATCATGAGGGTCATCGCGGCCCAGACAGGCTAATCATTCCGAACGGTTCTGGTGCTGTTGATCTGGAACGCGTCCGCGCTCACGAAGCCCGCCCAGCGGATCCTCGTCGCATACATCCTCTACTCGCTCTATGCGCCGCATCCGATTGCGATCAACCCGTTCCAGTCCGCCCTTCGCGCGACGTTCGTCAAGGAGCGCGAGGCGGCGATCGGCGTCGCTGAGGAAGGCGGTGTGAGCGAGAACGAGCAGTTTGTCTGGGTGCTCTGGAAAATCCTGAGGGGAGATGGCAGTGACGTACGCCACTACGCCTTCTATAATCTCCAACTTCCGCGCTGACATCCTAGCAGATTGGTCCGTTCTCACCGTCGACGTTGGCGCGCTCTCCGTTACCCCCAAAGCTGAGGGCGGCAAATCTGGTTCTCGAGGACGAGGCAGGACGTGCACGATCCGATCTGTACGTGACACTCACTAGTCTGTGATCCCTGTTAACCTCAGATCGACCGGTGCCGTAACCAGGAATGGCGCTCTCAGTCCTGGTGCAGGAGTGCAGGTTACGCAGGAGCAAGACGAGGAGAGACAAAGGCTATCCGACGCGATGACGCTGCTGCTGGCAGCGCGCGACCGCGTCCTCACCCTCTCGGAACAGCGCGTCTTGCTTCCTACCCTCCCGCAACTGACTTCCCCGCCGGTGATCACCGCCATGGACCTGCCCGCGCTGATCTCTTGCAACCCGTCAATCGCGCACCCACTCCTCGCCGCGCTTCTCTCGTCCTGCGCCGCAAATGCCCAGGACCCTGTCTTGTACCTCGAGGCACTGAAGCACCTCCCGCCGATTCTGCCCTCGTTCGACCTCATCGGGCGGCTCCTGCGCGACCCGACAACGGTGCCAGACACGACCACGGGCGGGAAGACGACGATCGCGGACCTTGTACGCACGGAGGTGCTCGGCTGGTTCCTGCACGAGTGCATCGCGTGGCTCGACAGGGCGGAAGAGGACGAGCGCGCGGGCGAGGTCAGTGACGACCGCTTCGCCAAGGGCGTGCAGAACGTACGTCACTCTCTCCCAACCCCACTGACCCTGGTTCGCGCTGATCGACGTTTGTGTGGGTGATGTAGCTGTGCCGGTTCTTCACGTCGCTGATGAAGTTCGCGATCATCGACCCCACCTCGGACGCGGACACCGCCGAGATGGCCCACTTCACGCTGCGCAATGCGCGCTTCGAGGAGGCGCAGTCGCTCTATCGCATCCTTGTCACGGGCGAGTTTTGAGACTTGGCTGGAACAACTGACTATATGCACCATTATGCCGCCAGCTGATTGTACCGCCTATTACCATGTCACTCCTCACCACGGGCGGGGATGTTAATGTGTACTAAACCGCGCCCTGGCCGCATTATGATGATGATCCTTCGTCTTACTTATTCTTATGCAATCATTCAACTCAACCGTAGTTACTGAGCATGTATGTATGTACATTGTGTATGGATTAGAATGGCCGATAACCACAATGTCCGCGTCAACGATCGTGACGAGCACGATGCATCGGTTCAAAGTTCGGGCTCCGAGGGTATCCATGCATAAGACCGATGCGTTCCACTCATATACATACACCGCATATTGTATGCACACGTACCAAGTGAAGACATGACGCGACTCGCACTATTCGTCTAGCAGACAAGAATACAGTACGGGGTTTTCCAAGGCAAGCGAGGCGGGAGAACGTAGGGAGGTCGTGAGATCGATGTGAGCGTGAAGAATAGATAACAGGATGGGAGATCAAGGAGAGACAAGGATACAGGGGTGGCACAGCGAGCGGATGGAGAGCGTAAGGGTACAAACCGCGGGGCCTCGCGCACGCGCACACGTAAGGGGTACAGTACAGGTGAATCACGATGCTTGCTTATTCCTGAACCGCAGCAGGGGCGCTAGGCCAGACAGCGCACACGCCTTCTTCATAAAATCGTGCTGCGGAAGGGGTCAAAAAGACTCGCTCACTAGCACCGAGGTCGGTACCCACCTCTAAAAGCTCGTCTGCTGTCGCCCTACTCTTGACATCCACGCAAAGACACACACTCAGGAAGCCCTTCAGCTCCCGACTGAGCGCCTCGGGCTTCTTGAGCGTTGGTGTACCATTCGTCGCGATGAGGTACAGAGCCTTCAGCGGTTCTTCGTCGAGGTACGGCGGCTCATTTTCGATCATCTCAATAGCCATGATACCGAGGGACCAGATGTCGACCTTCGCACCGTACTCCTTCTGCTTGACGACCTCGGGAGCCATCCAGTATGGCGTGCCCACCATGGTCGCACGCTTCGACTTCTGGTCAGTGAGTTTTGCACAGAAACCGAAGTCGGCTGTGGATAAATATCAGCAAGACCGAAACGCAGAGATGTGATTGGCAGACGCACTGATCTTGACGTGGCCCTGTGCGTCCAGGAGCACGTTGTCGGACTTGATATCACGATGGATGATGCTCTGACTGTGCAAATGTCCGAGTCCCTTACAAGTCTAAGCCGCCGGTCCAGCCATCAATCAACTGAGCCACAGGACCAAGTATAAGACAACGCACCTCAAAACAGATACTAGCAATCTGGTCCTCTTCGAGAGTGTTGTTCTCGATGATGTCAGTCAGCGCGCCACCCTCCATGTACTCCATTACGACCCAAAGCTCGTTACTCTTGATAAGGTACGCGTCAAGGAAGTTGACGATGTTTGGGTGCTGCGACTCCTTCATGACCAGGATCTCATTGACGATGAGCTCTTTGCGTGGCTGATTCGAGAGGTCCATCTCCTTGATCGCGACCATCTTGCCGGAGTTAAGCGTCTTAGCGACGTAGACGTGTCCAGATGCACTGCGGACATCTAGGTCAGCTTCGTCCTGCGGCCGCGACCTCCACGAGAGGAGACTCACCCTTGGCCAACCTTCCGGATCTTGCTGTACAATGTCTTCGGGTTGTCCTGGCTCACCACACTGCGCAGCTTCTCCATAATCTGCGCCTCGTTCATGGTGCTGATCCGCTTCTCCTTCTCCTTCGGCTTCTCCAACGCCGCAGCTGCCGCGGCCACCCCACCATCCTTCTTGTCCTTATCCTCTTCAGCGGCAGTCACAGTAAACACAACACCCTCCTTCTCCTTCGGAGGTACATTCGCTTTCTTCGGTTGCAAGGGCTTGACGGGCGGCGGGCCTACCGTCGCGCCGGCAGCGCCGTTCACGGGTTGCGACGCCGGCTGGCTCGTCGCAGGGGATGTCTTGCTCGGCACCATTTGTGGACGCCTGTCTTGCGGCTCAGCGCGCGCCTCGCCGTTAAGTCCATGCGGCTTGGTGACTTGTGAGTCGCCACTCTGTGGGCCCTGCGCCTTTGCACGGGCGCGAAGGTCGGCGGAGGTTGGGGTGTGGTCGGGGAGCGGGGGCTTCGGCGCGGGTGGTGCAGCACGGTTGGCAAGGAGCGGGCGGGCGGGAGCGGGGCGTGATGGCGTAAGCGAGCTGGGGGGTATGCCCTGCGCGAGGCCGGGCCGCATGCCCTGGTTCGTCTGGGCGGCAGAGATGGTGTTTGCGTGCTGCACGGCCGAGCCGTTGACGAGCTCGGCAGCGCGCGCGAGTGCGGCGGGGGTGCTTGAAAGAGTATCGGAGCCGTTGAGCCCTGTGGGCGCGGAGTCCTGTCGCATGATCGGGGGCCGTCCATCCAGCGGGGAGATCTTGCCCATACCACTTGCACCACCGAGTCCAGTACCGGCATTGAAGCGGGGGGCACTGGAGGAATCGGAGTATGGTGTGAGGGTCGAGCCGCTTAAGGAGCTTGCACTAGAGGGGCCGGGCGACAACGATCCTCCATAGCCCATGCCCATGCCCATCTCCTCCATTTCCCGCTTCTGATGGTCGGTATAGAATTCAAGGACATCGAGCACGGCCTGCGGGTCCTTGGCGTAGTCTTCTCGCGTAATAGCGGACTTGGTAAGCAGCTTGCTCCAGGCGTCCGGTAGACCCTGTAGAAAGTGAGTAAGGTGAGTGCACAGCAACTGAAAAGATACTCACCGTGAACGCTCCGGAAACAGGATCGAAGCCAACGTGGACTTTGTGGACGAAGTTCGTTGGGTTGCTTACGCCCGCCATTGGACTTCGGGAGTAGATGTCATCTTGCCAGCCATATAGTTCCTCATCGTTCTTGAGCGACAGGAACCACCGCTTGTCTTTCGTCTCGAGCAGAAGACAATAGGGCTTGAGGTCCGTTCGCTCGATATTTGCGATGTCAGACAGTTGGATTAGATATTGATGTTGTGGCGACGACTGTACTAATGGTGAGCATAGTGCTCGAGTAGATGACTTCAGTGAAGATACAAGCGAGCACGAGTGCCACCAATCACAACAACGATGTTGAAGGAGGCTTGCGCTACGCCCCGCAGGTGTCACAAACCTGGGCGGTCTAGCAAGCTGCTAGCAAATGCAACCAATTGCCAGCGTCTGGTGGATATCGGACGCATATAGGCAGCACAGCCTCAGCGACTGTCAAACGATGATCATCGCGTGCATTGACACATTAGGCGATTGTCAATCAACCTTCCCCTCCTTTGACCTCCCTCCTTTTACCTCGCAAGCATGTTATCGAGGAGGGAAATGAGAAGCGATGGAAGGAGGCGCCACGGAGCCCCTGTTCCCGAAGCAATGTCCGAGAGGGAGGGGGCAATCGACTTCCCAAACGTCGTGAACAGGTGACCGGCATCGCACGAGAGCGTGATCAACGACGACTGGCTCCTGCGACGCACCAATATGCAAAACGGGGCTGGTCTAGCACGAAATCATCGGCGACGCAGTATTGCAGTTCAGCAGAGCGAGAAAGTATATCACCTTCGTCAGTACAGAAGAGTACCGATCCGGTATATCACCAATAATAAGACACGAGCGCAACCAACCGGCATTTCATGAGTTCTCCCGAAGAGCCCAGCACTTAGTCAGACAAGATAGCACAGCTGACATCCGGTCACTGATGTGCTGAGCGACAGACTATACGGGCAGTCCAGATAGACGGGAGATGACCAGGAAATCGTCCGTGACTGCCTCAGAGAAACCAGAGCGACAGTGAAGGCCTAAGAGCCAGGCAGCTTGGAGTGATTAGAAGCACCCAACCGCTACTTGGCCTCTGACTACCCCTCCTCGATCAATGCTATCTCGAGCACGAGAATGCCGCGCGGGGGAAGGGGAGCGCAACAATATCCGCGATAGTTAAATGAACGATTGTCGATGAAGACTCACCTCGCTCTTGTATATAGAGAGCGTGCCCTCCTTCAATACCAGCCACTTCGGCCGCCAAAGCCAACTAACAATCCCATCTTCCTTCACGGTGACCACGCCAGCCCTGATGACCTCGGAGCCGGAGTACATGTCGGTGTTGCGAATTGGTGACGCACCGATGCCAGAGTAGGAGGAGGCGTATGATGAGCCGGATGGCGAGGACATGCCGACAGAAAACGAGGAAGCGTAGCCTGACGAAGCGAGGGCGTTGCCGATGTCGGCCGCTCGCCTAACGGGAGCAGCTGGAGCAGGTCGCGATGGTGTCAAGGACGTCGCAGTGACCTGGTTGAAAGCCATTGATCAAGAGGCTCCTGAGAAAGAGATGCCGCCGCCTAAGGTCAGATCGCCGAGAAAGAAGAGTGAATTCGGCGTCGAGAGGGGGATGCAAGGGAGCCGATACGAGCCGTGAATATCGGGTCGTAAAGTCAAGCCGGGGACCGGGGCGCGTTGGCCTTGTTCGTCGTCGTGCACAGCGACGAGGACGAGACGGCACTGGTGGGCTTGAGGTGATGAGACACGGCGAGCAGACAAGGCGCTGCAGCCCCGGTACTCGGGTATAGCCGACGCTTCGCTCGAATTGGCAAGGCAACCATCCCGCCCCCATTTCCGAGTGCCCCCTTTCCTCGGTCCGCATACTTTCCAACCCAACAGTCTCCTCTCCGCAACGCAAGTCCAATATGTTTACTTCAGAGGCCTCCAGCTTCCTACATCCAGCGTCGTCGTCAGCATCCATAATTTCCGGGTCTCGGACGCTCAAAGGCCCTCGAATTTGCTTCCTGTGACGAAGTTCGGGCGATCTGAAAAGAGATTCTACTACGTCCAACCCGTTTCGTACGAGCTTCCTGGCAGCTTCCAGACGCCCTCATACCGGAAATGTAACTCAGTGTTTCTACGGAACCGCCGGTGAGGTGAGAATGCGTGCGGTTGCTCTGTAGTTCGTGGAATTCTACTGAAGTGTAACGCACACTCCGCCTGGTCTTAGTGGCATACAGGATTATCGTCCTGATTGTGCACTGTCATGCCATATGGCGTTGATTGGTATGACGTGCATACATTGGAGATGGCATCTGTCGTCGCATTTGAAGGATAGGAGACCGTTTGAGGCTATCCCTGGCTTCTTTGCGAAACAAGCGCCTTGTTAGGGGACGCTGGGAACAAGTTGGGAACGCGATAAGTCTCCGAGAGTGAGTAACACTCGACTTCGCTGAAATTACATGAGCAGACATGCTGACTCCGTTCGCATTACTGGCAGTTCATGCTATCATGTGTTTTCATCCTCGCCGGAATTCGTCAAATCGAATTGGAAAGTTCGCTGATCGGCGCAGTGCCTTCGTAGGAAGATGTCCAGGCTATATGATACCTGCGCGTGTTTCCTTACGCATACGGAAGGAGATTGCCTAGCTTCGCAGCATCTTGCGGGGCAGGCACCTGATAGCTCCTTCAAGGCAAGTGAAACTGAAGACTTCAGGAAACGCAATGCTGGCTAGAGATAGGTGTAGTCAGCTGAGCACGACGTCCTTCGGGCCTGCTCGAACATCTATGCTGTGTTCAGCAGTCGCGCCGTATAGCTGTCGTTCGTGTAGATTACTACGAACATATATATGACTTATCAATGCACAGGCCAAGCGAATATAACTGAATCGAAGGGCGACAGGCAAACGGTTAGTCGAACGACCTCCTGTTACGCATACATTCACATTCCGACAGATTCTCATCTGTTCAGTGGCTGCGAAATGCATGGACACGCTGCCAAACTTACAGGTATCAACCTATCATCTCTGTGTGTTCTCTGTGTGTTCCCGATCACCGGGAGTTTCATTCCCGCGTCGAGACTTCTTCAATGCCGCCGTTAAGGACAATGGAGAAGTCGAAGGGCGACTTCACGCGGTACCGAATGCGGACACCTTGGCTTGTTTCGCGTCTGCATCAGGGAATTGCCGCTGTTACACGCTACACGTGACCGCGTACTGTACAATAAAGCAGGCCGGGGCACTACGGCAGCCATGCGCGTCGAGCGCAACGTGCTCGCCTCGCACCAACACATCCCGCCTAATCTCAAACCAGGCTGGTGTCGGCGTGCAGATGAGTCAGTCGGATATGTCTTTGCGCAGATCCCTTCGCATGGTATCGCAGGATGGTTTAGCTCCCACTCGGGCTAGCTCGTCGATCGCGACACGATCGTGTCTCATTGGTACCTTTGACTCATTGAGCGGACAATGGCTTGATGGAGCGACCGTGTCGTCCTCGAGACATCTCCGAGTCGGCGCCCGCGGGTGGCTCAGCGGCCGATAAGTAACATCGTGGTGTTCACGTCGCCTCAACGAGCGACTTAGACTCACGGACTCTGGCAGTCCATCATCACTCTTTAGACAATCCTTCACCTTTACGGCGTACCAGGCCCGACGGGAGTCGCCACTCGGATCGGGATCTGGGCAGACAATAGCGTCTCCGACGTGCCTGATCAAGGTGAGCATATTCGATCATGACGCAGCCCGCATATGCTACCCGAGTTGCGACATTAGCGTTTCGCAGGTTCCGGAATTAGAGCAAGACGCGTACAAGTCATCCTTTCATCCGGCCGCGCCTGTCAACGTCCGTGTTCGTCAAATCGGTAACGCCTGTGGCCACGCTACACTTCTTATTGTCTGCCGTTGCAGCGCACCGTGCGTTTGACGATCCGAGCACGTATATATACTTGGCAGACCGACCTGCACCCCACTGCAAGTCCTTCGGACCTTTCACGACCCACCCTCCTCGGTACCCACCCCGCCCTCGCCGGTCTTCCTCGCCACTTCACGACACATCGCAATGGACGCTTGGACTTACATCGCCCTCGATATCGCTGCCCCCCTCCCATCCGAGGAGACCGAGACGAGCCAGGTGCCCTCGAATTACGACCGGACCAACGGTAATGCAGGCTATGTCTGCACGATCGCCTGAGCACTGCGCTCGGTGTCCACTTTCGCGTCTCTGCTCATCAGGTATGTCTGCCACTCGCGCGTATACGACCTGTGGTGTTGACGCGCGCACAAAGGAGCGAGACTACGGTTACAGCCGCCCGAATGAGCGTTTCCCATCCCCATCCTCCCCTTTCACTGCATGCACCCACCAAGATTGGCGCTGTGCGCATCGGCGGCGCACATAACATTATCGGCAACTTCGTTCACGACTACGCATTGTACTTTACGGCATTCACACTTTCACTTCGATATACTCCGGGAGGATGCGGCGTCGGGCCGCCATCGCTGGCATAGGTCGGCGCGCTGTGGGGGAGGGGGGGGGCGGTTAGTTGTACTGGATTCTGACCAGGCCTTGCATTTGCGACGAACAATATACGACCGTGATGATTAGACTGTTGATGGGGCATAGGTGTGACCAGCCGATCTCAGGCGCAGGCTGGATACTGCTGTCTTCGATTATACGGGTAGTAGGTTTATCTGGGGACAATGCATTACATTCTTTACTAACAGTGATGCCACATAACACGCTCTACGTAAGCACTCCGAGGGCTGCCGTCGAGCCTGCGAGCGTCCCCTTGGGTGATGCGACTCGAGTAGTACCAGCTCGCAATATGCAGGCAACTTCCCGCCACAGGTCTAGTCACCATCCTTGTTAAGGCCTAAGGGCTGTTACTCCGAGCATACAGCATATCTCATTTACCAAGAATCGCGGCCGGAGAGTGTTTAATTAAGTACATGTAGACAGAATAATCCACGGCTATTGCAAACGCCGAGAATCGAACTCAGAGCGGGTCGACGTGTTTAATATTGAACTTACCGCTGTATCCCTGGCAAATTGTCCATGAGTGGCAACGACTCAGGTTACCACTACCCCACGTTTGCACGTCGTCCGATTTGGAAAAGTACAGTAGAGTCAAGATTGAAAATAAAGACGGTAGCCTCATGTATTCCTGGAGCTTGAAAGGCTTTCTGGCAATGTCGAGATCGTCTACGTCAACTCGGCGGCGCGGAGAATTTAATTTAAGAAAAACTCGGCGGCGCGGGCGGATCCGCTCGAGGCTTGGACAGAGTGACGTTCCCAGTATGGAAGGTGTAGTGAATCGAAGAGTCAAGTGACTCAGCGCCATTCGGCTGTCCGGACTCACGTTTCAACCCTTTTCATCTACTTTTATATGGAGTCACCGCAAAATCTCTGGCGCGACCGATGATTGTGTGCGAGCCTCCGCTATGCTGATGAACTCGGTTCGACAGGCCTTGAAAGCTTGAACTTTGAACTGCAATACACGCTGGCAATCCGTAGTAGGTACCTTCAACAACCTATTCTAAACCACAGTGCATTAAGCCCATGACATTAGCCCAACATTTCTCTGTTGGGATGTAGCCGGTTAGTTTGAAATTGCAGTCTCATTTCTCACTGAATGATGGAAGTACTGGCAAACGATGCATCATCGTATCGGACAGTAAACAACTTAGAGGTCATACAGCGCACCCATATGTAGTTCGCAGTTTAAATACACGTGAGTTGAAATGCGTAATGGGATATAATTTATAATGTTTCTATCAGACAGCAGAACTTGATCAAAGTCGTGGCGACAACCCCTACAGTCACGACGGTGGTGCAATATTGCCGACGTCAGGTATAATCGCAATCTCGATCTGCACGTGATCCTACATCGACAATAATACAGACGCTACACAGCTTTACTTCTTTCCACTCTGACTTGGATCTTCTCCGTTTCCACTTAGTTACTCATTCCGACCGCTGTCTTTGCTAGAAATTTGAGTAAAGGGAGTAAAGGCCTCCACAACGGCTCCTACTCATCCTTGGCAGAGGCCTGTTCGCACTCACTGACTTGGAAGTACGTCCTCACCAACCGCTTGCGCTCATCCCTCATGGTTCTTCGAGTTTATGATGATCCGTACTTCATTTTAATTTAATGACTGGAGAAGCAGATCTCTTTTGCAGTGGGTGATTGCGACCGAACTAGTCAGTTCCCCTGGCGGGTGTCGTGCGCTGCGGAATTCCATGAATTTCCATTTACTCCGGCAACTTGAAGAATACTGTAAAAGCGTCCACAAATGCTCGCTTTCTGGATGGTATATCTTGACACATCTTCATTAAGGGGTTGATCTTAGTGTCATACCAAGACCCTCCACGCGGCATGAGGGGTTTGTGTCGAACCTAGGGTTGATCTGTGGATCCCGTGGAGCTTGCCACCAAATCGGACGTACGTCTGCTCGCTACAAATTTTGTTAAGTGTGCATGGCAGCATATATTAACCAAGACCCAACAAACAGTGCCTCTGTCACTGTGTGACCCTCTGTCCGCAGGTGCTTAGACTCGTCGTTCTTGAAGCAAAGAATAACAGCCTGCAGCCCAAACAGCTCGGTCCCCTCGAGTTGCCCATGCTTCCTCTTGGCTAAAAGACGCTCGCTGGCTTTTTTGGTCTGCAACGGAGATTACCTCTTGGCCGTTTCTGCCTATACGGTAGACCCTTGGCTCGGCAATCTCTTCCCCGAAATGTGAGTGGGTTCCATCGATAGATATGGTCTCCGGTGTTGATGTCGTATGGATTCAAGTTGAGTTAAAGCAGTATTGTTGGATGGTGCACTCGGAGAAAATTCGATGGGCAGGCACAGCGCTGAGATAGCATGAATCGAATGTGCGTATTCAAGCTTTGTGTGGGATGGATATTCACTGAAATGTATGCTGGTCGTATTGTACCGGTGATTCGGACAACGCAGCCACTGACGTCGAGCGTCATAGGTCCCTGGCACACGCTCACTCATGCATCACTTCCGGTCGGCGATTTCTAAGCTTCAGAAAGCAACTGGTGTCTATTCGAGAATTCTATATCACGTCTACATGTCAGAGTCACCATTTGAATCATTGCTCGAGTACGTCTCTCGCACTCATGCACCCGCTGGTACTGCCACAATCTCTTCGACGTTGCTTAGTACTCGGTGATCGACCGCTCAGCAGCTGAAGTCACCTGTTCATCCGTTCCGATGAGTCACGAACCAGCAAGGCGCAGGTCAGCGAAATTCCAGAGTTGCCATTATATTTGAAATTAATGGCACTAGTAGACCTGTTCTCCGGCGGTATCGGATCATAGACGATTCGTGTAGGTGGCGCGCTGTAATACAGGCTGTCTCAATGCAGCAGCAACTGGCATATGTTGCATCAAACGTGTTGCGGCAGCCGCCTGTCTCATAGCGCTCAACGACTGAATTGGTGCTCCTCCCAACTATACTTTCTGCTGTGTCTCTCTGAAGGCTCTGTAGATCGAGGATACTCAGATAATCCAGTAGCGAATGACGAGTGTACATACAAAGTGGAATTACGACCGAGGATCATAATAAGCCGAGCACTTGTTTCCGAACCGTGAGCGCAACAACTGACAGATACTGATTGTTGGGTGTGACGGCCTGCACGGCCGCGACAGTGATCCTGTCATGGTTATTTTTACGATTGTCCCGCAAGGCATGCTCTCCTCCCGGGCCCGGTCTAGGCGGCAGACCCTCTGACAAGGTGAGTCTGTTTGCTTTACATAGCTGCGCCGCTGTTCTGACAAAAGGCTTGCGAAGACGCTTCGCTCTATCATCCCTCTTGCCCTCACTCGAACACCACGATGCAGTTCAAGCACATTCCATTTCTCTTGGCTATCGTTCTGCCCTTTATAGCAGTGGCGGCGGCTTCTCCGGGTGAGCTACTGATACCGAGCATGATAGTTCGTTGGACCAATGTTACTTATCACCATATTCAGAGCGCGTTGGAGTGCGAATTGCAAGGAATGAAGATCAGGCATGCGGTGGTGGCCCGAACTGCTGCAATGAACACCTCTGCTAGTGCTCGCTCTCAGACGCATCATTCAGTATCCTTGATCCGATGTGTAGTACGTCTGTTCTTATTAAAATTGGTCGCGACAACTGATGGACCTAGCAGCTCATCGCTATTTAGGCGGTTGAAGTCTTCAGTTTTGTTACATATCGTAGCACGCAACTGATCACATGAAGTCGAGTGTGATCTGGAAGCTGCGTTCGGAATTATCATACCTCCTCAAGAGTCAGCCGTAGTATGGCCATTGTCAAGGTTCCTGTGTACTGTCCGTAAGATGATCTATATCTTGTGCATCTGATACGGCCGTTCTTCTAACTCTAGCAGATTGCTCTGTGCTTGTAATAAAGCCCCACAAGAAGGCCGCATTGCCAGCCTGAGTGGGATAGTATCTATCAGAGTGAGTACAGCCTTATTTCATGTTGCGATGCGCTCGCCACGACGTTCCTGAACAGGTTATGTTTGATGTCGTACCCTCATCTTGGCGTGGCGGCCAAGTACGTCGGGGAAGAGAGACGGTCTGTTCCGACCCGAAGGGCAGTGATAGCTGACAGCTGACCCGTTCTTCCAATATGAATGAGGGCAGCATCGCCAGACTCTGGCATCTTTCACCTTCGCCTTCTCACCTTTCGCTCCTTTTTTTGAACGAACGGCATGTACCTCAAGTGCCTGGGTCTTCTCTTTGCCTTCGGTACATTCTTCGTTTCGTCGACCGTTAGTTCTCCTTTGCCAGTTCAAGTTCCCGATATTGTCAAGTACACTCGTCTAACATTGCAGCTCTGCGTACTGACTACGACCCTTCCCATCCAGTATCCTCGCTTGACCAACGTAACTAATTACGACCCTCCGCGTGGTCGTCTTCACGAGACCCTCGAGGACGCGGACAGCCGAGCTGAGTGATACTCACCGGGGATTCGCGGAGTCTATTACAGGCGGATGGTAAGCGAGCAATTCGACCCAGTTCGACATATACTCACATACCAAAAGTGCGAAAAGCCCGTGTTTCCTCGTCCGCCAGTTGTGATGCATGATCTATATGACATATACTTATTTATCACTACGATCTTCGAAAGCGGACTCGAAATAGAGGTGTAGGAACCTCATGCGTCGCTCCTTCCGTATTGTACAGAACAGCCCGTCTCTACTGTGTTGGATGACTGCGGCGAGTACGCGTATATCAGCGCAATTTACGAGCATAGAATGTTCGGTGCTCACACCCTGATGAATTCCGTGCCATCGGCGGTGTGGCGAGCGTGGAGCTGGGATCAGGCAGGGCGGATGCAAACATACTGGCACCAGTCGCTGTGGCTAGTACGTTTAAGACCTGATTGTCTACCTCTAGTGGACGGTAGCAGCACGGCATCCGGGTGAAGCCTGCGTCTTCCATCCGCCATGCGCCGCTCAATGGACCAAGCCAGAATGAGGAAAAGCTCAGTCATGTATCGTCCCAGGTTTATTGTCTTTGAGATGCCCGCCATCAGATGCGATGGCGGGCGCATGCCGATTCCGATCTCTTTTCTGAACCTAGTGCCAAACTAGGGAGATAAGTACGCTTCGCGTTGCAGCAGATACGCGGGTGCTCACCGACCGGAGGTCCTCCGAGGCCGATCTTGAGCAGGCATGTCCGTAAAAGATGAAGCTCATCTCGGTGATGACGGAGATGACTGAGATGGTGTTGAGTTGCATGGTACAGCAAGCCATGAAAGAGAATGGGAAGGTGTGATACGAGCATGCTGAATCACTATACACTTGATCTTCCAGCAGCCTTCTCTCCGCGCTCGGAAGGTGCGACAACAAAAGAGAAGCAGCAAGGTGTTTCGATGTTCTTAGCAGCACGAGACTAGAAGCCAGAGGTCGTGCCTGAGCATAAAGTACTCTGGCGATCTATTGAGAGTACTAGACAGTATGAGCTTCACAAATAATGTATAAATGAGGGTTCCGACCTTGAGAGTACCTTGATGAATTCGTGCATCCGATGTTAACCAGACCGTCGCATTTGTTGACAGTCTCTAGAAGCAAGCTGTGTCGATGGGATTATTCAAAGACTGAGATCTAGCAGAAAAACGTAGATTTAGTGACATGCGCGACCATCTCGCTTACCTTCTAGTGCAGAAATGCCGTTGCACCGTGAATGCACAGAACAATAAGGGTGGGCGTCAATGTTACAACTAGTGACCACGGCCGGCATTGATGCCGGCTACGCCATACCCATCTCGCGGACTATGGCGAGCAGATATCTGCGAGGTAGATGTTCCGGGCAGGACGAGTTGTGGATGTCTGCAGCATTGAGGCCAACGCAAAGACGAAGGCTTGTGGCGTCGCGCGAACTTGCCGAATGCAGACTTGGACGAGATCTTGAGATCTTGAGCAAACGGGGCGGCGGAGCGCTAAAACGTTTGATCGCCGGCGCTCCGACCTGTACCATGAATGGCGATGGGAGATTCCATGATCAGCGTACATATGGCTCTGTGGTGCGGGCCGCTTCCATGAGACGATCAAAAGCGGTTGGAACCGAGGCCCAGCACAGACATAACAATAAGATACCACGAAAGGGGAAAGGGGGTGATGCACCGAGAGGCGGAAGGCGTAAGATGCGCCGGAGCTGTGAGAGTCGAACATGTCCGAAACGATCTCTTAAGTCAGCCTTCAGTACTTTGATAGACCAACAGTCGCGTAACTGTGAATTTTCTACGCAATTCGTTCAACTTAGCTCAGCGAATCATTCCTGTGATGCAGTTGGTCGCTCAAGCGAGGAATGATCAGCGCGCAGCCTTAAGTATAATGAATGTGTCTGCGCCGCATCATGAAGCGCACCGAGTTTGATAGGATCGTCGGAACGAAAATAACCGTTCAAGAAGGCTGACGCAAATCTGAAGGTTAACTCCCGATGAATCTAACAAGGCCACAGGAGCGCTCCAGTACGCCCTCGCCCGCGAGAACAATAAACGGCCAATCGTCGCGCCCCATCCCTCGCTGGATATGGATCCACGAGCCCATTTGCGCATCGTCATCGACACGGCGTGAGCGTCTTGTTATTGTCTTGCGAACAAGGCCACGGGCACATAAATATCGAGCAGAGAAGCGAAGACCGACAGCGACTCAGCCAGTTCAACGCCTGTCCAGTCCTCGAGGCTCACCTCTCGACACATTTACCCGCACTCTCATCATTCAGAGACACCCTCCATCCTCACACTTCAGAAGACATGGACGCGTTCTTCGACATCGCTACCCCCGTTCCTGCCGAGGTCGAACAGGTCCCTGTCAACTACGACGACGGGAACGGCAGCGGCAGTGGCAGCTGCACCATCGCATGAGTGCACCACTCACCTTTGTAAGTGTCTTGCACCGCTCCCGTGATCCGTTGACTGAGTCCAACAGGATCGGACGGGCACCCTTTGTCCGGTCGCACCTATGGTCACCCCTTCTACGACTTGCGCATCTTCGATCTTCGCGCACCACACCCTTTTGCAAGCCTTCGTTCACGATTGACCTAAATTATCCTATTCAAGTTTTGGGAGCAGGATGGGGGAGGAAGAGACTCATCGGCTGCCTTTGTTTTTGTCCTGGGTTGCCCCCAGTTGACACCATCATGACGAGATCGGGAGGGGACGCCAATGTCGGTGATTTTTAGAAACTTACAAGTAGCAGATGAGATTGTTTGTTTTTGGAAGATACGCTGCTTACCTGCATCGAGCTTGTGGGAGTCCGTCGAGCTACTAACGTGCTCTGAAGTGCGTCGGGAAACTACAGTGCGTTCCTGAGTGTTCACCAAGTCTGCGTTGCGGATCAACGTTCAGAATAGAAATCTTAAGTAACCAGGAGCTGTGAATGGCGACTTAGGTCGACACATACGGATTCGCTCAGAGCGAAGACGGTTCATAACCTGCGGGAAGCTATTTAAGCTGTCCGATTACCTCCGAATACTCATGGGGCCCCTCGGAGGTCAGATGGCGGTGAGGTCGAGAGTACACACAAGAAATACACCCCGCAAATAAGTGAGCGAGGCGTAGTACGCACAAGAAAGACTGAAGGAGATGCAGCTGAGCGTAAAAAGCTACGTATACGCGACAATTGCCGTCTCCGTCGCCGCCACATAACAAATAGTGGCAAGCATGTAGTAAAAGCGCCCGCCGCCTTTTCTGCGAGAGTGTCTCGCCGTCCGGATGGCAGTCGACCTGCTGAGCACTTCATTCTGAAAATCTCAATCCACGGCCATCACAGTTAACATCTCTTCACATGCGTGCCATGCCACCATAGTTCGAAGTTGATTGCTTCAGTATGAGCTCTAGACGTACAATGGTCATCGACTTCACATGGAGATGGACGAAACAACTTGAACGCTGAAGCAGTCGCCAGCAGGTGCCTGGAGCAAGAGGTTCTCATCAAAAATCGCATGGCTAATAGCTAAGCATAATTTACGTGCGAGTTATACAATGGGAGTGAAGCGGAGGAATAAAGATACAGTATTATATTGAAAACTGAGGGAGGGTAGGAGCGGAGATTAACGCTCATCTGTGGGAACGGCGTTCGAATAGATAGAGCATCATGAGGACGGCGACAGCGAAGAAAGGCCATGCGCGTTTCCCGCTCTCCAGGATGGCGAGAGGGGATGTTGCGATCTCCGGTACTCCGTAGATGCACGCGCTGGACAACAGCTCTCTGCTTTCCAGCGTCGTGTTGGTCGTGGACGTCGAGTCGTCGTCAAATCGTAACACAGCCTGTGCTGTGATATCCTCCCCACAAAGCTCTGCATAGTCTGACGTGCCGTCAGAATGGAGTATAGGAAGCAGACGCAATACGCACTCACCATGGAGTCTCGACGGAACGATGAGAGCAAGAGCGCTAGGTGCTCCACTCGATCTAGCATCGAGCTGGCACTGTACGCAAGCATGGACGGCCATGGGTCGGGCAGCCGCACAGGTGCATGCAGCGCTCCTAGAGCAGTTCTGTTGGAGGCCGTGAGCAAGGCGGCGAACCAACTGGGGGATCTCACTCACCTGCGCGTCGAAAACGGGCTGGCATGTGGAGACACACTGCACAGGGTCGTCAGCCTTATCCCTTATTACGAGCCGTCTAGTAAGGCGTACCTCCTCTACGATGGAATATGATTCGACAGCTTCATTGCCGCATGTCGACAGTTCTACAGCGACGTTCAGTGAAGGCCTTGCCTCCACGCTGTGCAATGCTGCAAGCGGGGTCAGGTCGATCTCGATGGGTTCTGAGTGATGACATACCTGCCCATCCGAAGACGAGGGAGACCAGCAGACGGCGCGATGAGAAGTGCATGGCTATCCCGGCTGGATTCGCGGCGGAGGGGTATCAGTCAAGAAGCGGCGACTCGCGCAGCGGTGACTCCTGGGGGGAAGATGGAGGAGGATAGGGAGCGCGAGCATTCTGGCTGCAGTGCTTAAGACTCTGGAGGATCTCTCATACAGTTCTGCTACTACGACCGGAAGACAATTGGAACAATAGAGGAGATACGTAACGGCCCGCTTCGTAGACACTGCCCGTGTGATCGCTTGATCGCTTGGACCGCCCTATGACTTGCCTAATCGAGTCAAAGCGACTCATTGGACGTGCCTGAGTAGCAACTTCTCATCCTCGTAAACATCAAATGTGAGTCAAATATAGGGTTTTCCAACGTGCTCCGTGGGTGGCTCAAGGTCGCCTATGGTATAATAGAATGAGTAGTGCAACTCGGCGTTGTTCGATCCGACATGTACAGTGACTCGAAAGCAAGTAACGCTAATATAACGTGTCGTCATTTATAGAGGAAGAAAATCTAGAAAAATTTGGTAGCATATTGAGGAGTAACTCAAGCTTTCGTTGAGCAGGAGCCAGTCTTTATACAGCACTCAAGCGAGCGGCAAGCGTCACCGTGACGGGCCAGAGGGGGAAGATCTGATCGAGATAGAGAGATCCAGCGGCAAGCTCCACTTTCAGATCAGATCTCCAGTCAGCCATCTGTCAGCGCTTCAGCGTTTCAGCCACTGACCGCTGGCGTACCATCTGTAACTGTCGAGCTCGGACGTTCCGGGTAAAGATGAAACTGAGTTGCCATTGACAATTTGCTTCACGTCCAGCATCCTTGCGACTGCTTCTCAGACTTCATCGTTTTCGTGTTACAAGGCATACCCATTCAAGTGGTCGCAATCCGTCACTTCGAAAGTGAACGGTTCGAATTGGACAGTACACCGGTATCTATGGCCCCTTCGGTCCCCCACGCTTATCATGTGTCTATCATACCACTTGAGCATGGGAAAATACCTTGGACAGCACGTAACATAGGCTATGCTCCTTGTTTTCTGGCCTCGCTGTCTAACCGCGTGTGCTGTTAGTAGTCCCTGAACATATGATCTGTATACATATTATCACCAAGTCGAAGCATTTTGTCAATTGGAAGCTCTTGTTTTCTGGGCTCTAAAACACGTCTCATGATAGCCACACGTCAATTTCCAGTGGGTCGATATTACCGCCAGGCCTGGTTGAGAATATCAACTTTTCGAAGTGAGTGTCACTTCGGCTTCGCCGTGTACAGCGTTTACTCACATCTACGTCTGCCGCCACACTTTCTAGCTCTAACGGCGTAGTGAGGGCGTCTCTGATCGAGCTATCAACTACTGGTGCTCGGGAAACAATGCAGAGAAATCGATTTTCCAACATGATACTTAGCCACCGTCCTGAACGGACTGCATTCGCATCATACTTAGATTATACCATCCCGCACTTATGCGCATGCCGGAATTACCAACCTATTGTCATATTTTCACCGCCTCTAGCTACTTATATATTCTTTTCCAGATATCGTCTGGTCATCCCAGACACATATTGGCCTCGGTCTCGCCGAACAACAAAAAGCGAGAAGGCTCGCCTCGTCGGCCCTTGATTCCGATAGTTGGCCGTATTCGCCTATGCTTACAATACAACCCATATCCGTCTTTTCTGGATCACTGCGCCCGCCGCGTGTTCGCTACGCAACCTCCGATAAATACGTCCGCCATCAACGCAGAATCGTCTGACCAAAATACGGCGCTGATTCACGCAGAATAAAACAACAATTACTCGTACGGTCCAGCGCGCAAGCGGGTCATCACATTATTCGCGTAGTAAGCAAACTCTTCGGATCGGTGCCCACTCGTTACAACGCGCTCACACCTTCTCGAACCACGCGTCCGCCCACTCCCGCACATCCCTTGCGCCCGCCCTCTTCCTCGCCTCCACCGCCTCCCCGTCAATCTCCATCCCAAAGCCCAGCACCTTCGCCGTGTCGCCCTCTTGCTCCAGCACGAACACCGCGCGGCCCTCGCGATCGCCCGGCTCGCTCGTCTGGAACGCCGTCCCGTTCCGCCCGTAGCCCTCTGGGAACTGCGCGGTGAACTGCAGGCCGAACTCCGCGCCTGTCGTGTGGGTGAGCCGCATGTGCGTCGACCAAATGCGCGGCCAGGCGGTGTAGAGCTCGGGCTTGGTCGGCGAGGGGGAGGGCGTCTGATAGATGAAGGGCGCGAAGGAGGAGAGCACGGTCAGGCAGTGCTGCGAGGTGCTTTCGGTCATGCAGAAGATGAGGGTGCCGTAGCCCGGATTGGTGTACGTCCCGGAGAAAGAATCGAGGTCGATCGGGAGGGGCTCGAGAGCAACGGTATGATCTCCTCGGCTACCCTCGTGCGGTGCCTCCAAGTGTTCTTTGAGGACGGCTTTGCCGCTGCAAGCGATATGAAGGCATCAGGGACATGAAGTCTACGACGACGAAGGCTCACCTGGGATCAGCGCTCACACTCCTATCCACCCTCTTCAATCCCAGAACGTCTTCTACGATCCTCAGCACGATCGCCTCATTGGCTGCGTCCTTCGCGTCCGCGTTCGCCAGAACGACAATGCCGAGTCCATCATGAGGCAAAAATGCCACGGACGTCGAGAAGCCGGGTAGTGCGCCTGAGTGTGTGATGACCTGCCAGGAGATAATTAGCCAAGGCAGATCGGATAGGGTTTGGTAACGGGCTCACATCGTGGCCCTGGTAAGAGGACCGTTCCCAGCCCAGGCCATAGCCCACGATAGACATCTCGGGAGTGGCCGGCTTGCCAGTGACGATGCTGTGCGCAGTGGTGATCTCCTCGAATGCAGAGGGTGGGATGATGGTCGTATTGGAGTTGGGTTCGACGCCCCCGTTGAGGAGAACGGTCAACCACTTCGTCTGCGAGAGTGTCTCAGCCAACAAGACTGCGAGACTCGTCCAAAGTCGAGGCGCACCATTTCCTCGGCACTCGAGATGATCCCTCCGGCGCCGGCCATCAGTTTTACGACATCGGCGTCGTCAAACCAGAATGGGATCAGCCGTCCAAACTTCGTCCACGCCTGAGTCAACAGTCCGGCCTCGCGCGCCTCGCTAGACCAGAACGTCGTGTGGGACATGTTCATGGGTGCGAGGAGCCGCTCGGTCGCGAACTCGATGTATGACTTGCCCGCGTATTTTGAGATTAGGTATGCTCCCGTTGTGAACATCTACACAAGGTCGCCGAGATGCGACCGGGCCAAGAAGGAAGGCTGGACATACCTGATTGTTGTAGGACCATTTCTGACGAAGCTCATACGCAGGACGCAGATTGCGTAGGTTCTTGACAAGTCCAGCAGGCGTATCGCCTGGTGCATAAGAGTAGTCGTGCCTTGTGACTGTGTCCTCAGTGTAGTCTTCCGTCCAAGCTGAGCGGCTTTCCTCACCTCGGCATCCCAGTCACATGCGACAGCGCATCGCGAATGTTAGCTTTCTCACTAGCCCACTCGTCCTCAAGAGCCCACTCATCCGGAAGCAGATCCTTGAGCTTGGTTTGCCAGTCGAATGTAGTGACGCCCGCGGGGAGAGGAGTGACATCGCGACCTTGCGCGAAGTCATCTATGAGGATGCCGACCGCGCTGGCTAGAAAAGCCTTCGAGCACGAGCCTATCTCGAATAGGGCCTAGAGAAAGTCAGCATGCATGTCATGGACAGCTTAGGAGTAATCACACTGGCAATAGGATCATCAACAACAGGGAGAACGATACTGTTGCATGCAGATTACTAGGAAACAGACTATGGATGGTGGAGGGGAAAACAGGCGTATAAATCCAGCATCTAATGTATAGTCGATACGGAATATAGTACTCAGGGCAGCTTGACGACATATCGTCATTTGGCAGTGTCTTTATGTTCTTACCACTTGACAAGAATGCAAAAATGACTCACGTCAGGAGACAATTTATCGTCATCTTCCGTCATGCGTCCCCAGGACTTCAGCTCGATGTCTGGTCTCTCTCCGCTGGAGGTATGCACCACGCCCAGGGAAATACCCGGGATCGTCGACGATTGCAACAGATCGGTGACGAATTCAGAGAGTTCAGAGGTGATAGCGTGCTTGGTCTTCACCTCCGAAAACAACACGCCATTAAGAGTGATCTGTGTCTGGCCGCGGGCGAAAGTCGCGAGGGCCGCTGGGCAGATGAGCAGGAGCCTGCGAAACATCCTAGAAGCAGCCCTTGTGAGGGGGGGCAGGGAAGCAATCTCCCCCTGAGCGGGGTTTGGCACAGACGCGTAAGCCCGCCCCCGTCCGTGGAAGTCAGAGACCCAGACAACTCAGACATCACACGCTCATTAACAACACCGAGCGCAGCCACAGACGCGTCAAGCGCCCAATGTAGTCAGATCAGATCGCGCCACCGCACGACCTTCAATCGGTCCGGTCCCATGCAGCGCGCTTGTCCTTCTCCATGACCTCGATCGGCTTTCCGACATTTAGCAGCTGGATGAGCGATTCGTTGACTGGTGCCCCGGAAAACGCTAATGGATAGCGAACACAACTATAAGGCCTCTCTGCATGATCCCCCGGCTTTGTCCTCTCGCAGACTCGAAGTCTTGACCTAAGTATGCCCTAAACTTCAATAACGAATCGATGGTCCATCAAGCTCGAATAACGACGTTCAGTCATATATATACAACCACAATAATTATTGACACAGCACAGCACCCAAAAATAATGCACAACATGTTGTCCTTGGCATACAGTCCAGAATCTGCTCTCCCCTGCCGAGTGGGGTTCTCATACTTTCTCGAACCACGCGTCGGCCCACTCCCTCACATCCTTTGCACCCGCCCTCTTCCTTGCCTCTACCGCCTCTTCATCAATCTCCATCCCAAATCCGAGCACCTTCATCTGGTCTCCCTCACCCTCTAGCACGAACACCGCGCGGCCTTCGCTCTCGCCCGTCTCACTCGTCTCGAATGCCGTCTGGTTATGCCCGTAGCCCTCTGGGAACAGCGCGGTAAACTGCAACGCAAACTCCGTGCCCACCTTGTGCGTGAGCCGTACATGCGTCGACCAGATACGCGGCCAGGCTGCGTAGAGCTCCGGCTCAGTCGGCGCGGGCGCAGGCACAGGGATCGGAGAAGGGAATGGTGTCTGGTGGATGAAGGGTGCGAAGGAAGAAAGGACGTTGAGGCAATTGTATGAGGTGCTTTCGGCACTGCAGAGGATCAGCGCGCCGTAGCCCACGTTGGAATAGGTGCCGGAGAGAGAGCCAAGGTCAATGGGGAGGGGCTCGGGAGCGATGGCGGCGTTGGTTTCTTGTGCGTCCTTGCTTAAGACATCCATTTCTTCCTTGAAGACCGCTTTGCCGCTGCAAGGGATATCAGGCCGAATGCCTCCCCGGCTACATGGCGAATACCTACCTGGCATCAGCACTTACGACCCTATCCACCCTCTTCAACCCCAGAACGTCTTCCACAATCCTGTACATGATCGCCAGATTCGCCGCTGCCTTCTCATCCGCATTTGCCAGTACGACGATCCCGAGTCCGTCGCGTGGCAAGAACGCCACGTACGTTGAGAAGCCGGGTATCGCGCCCGAATGCGTGAGGACCTGTAGGGGGATTCAGCCTGAGCTCTGTACTACGGCAAGTCGATTCGAGTATGACATTGGACTCACGTCGTGGCCCTGGTAGGAGACCCGCAACCACCCGAGACCGTACCCCTGGATGGACATTTCTGGCGTCGCGGGCTTGCCTGATGTGATACTGTGTGCCGTAGTGATCTCCTCGAATGCAGAGTGCGGTATGATTGTCTTATTGGAGCCGGGCTCGACGCCTTCGTTGAGGAGGACCGTCAACCATTTCGTCTATCAAGGCGGGTCAGCGGACAGTCGCCTGAGACTCGTCTAGAGAGGGTGCACACCATGTCCTCGGCACTCGAAATGATACCTCCCGCTCCGGCCATCAGTTCTACAACCTCGTCATCGAACCAGAATGGGATTAACCGCCCGAATTTTGTCCACGCCTGTGTTAACAGCCCAGCCTCCCGCGCTTCACCTGGCCAGAACGTCGTATGCGACATGTTCATGGGTGCGAAGAGCCTCTCGGTTGCGAACTCCATATATGACTTGCCAGCGTACTTCGAGATCAGGTAAGCGCCTGTCTTGTACATCTACAGCAGATGCGTGAAAAGCAAATCGCAGGACAGGATACTGGGACGAACCTGGTTGTTGTACGACCACTTCTGACGGAGCTCATATGCAGGACGCAAGTTGCGTAGGTTCTTGACGAGCCCATGGAGCGTATCGCCTGGCGCATAAGAGTAGTCGTGTCTTCCGAGTTGTACCCTGTCGGTGCTGCCTTCCACACAGGATAAGACTGACACTCACCTCGGCATACCGGTCACATGCGACAATGCGTCGCGTATGTTCGTCTTCCCGCTCGCCCACTCGTCCTGAAGAGCCCACTCATCTGGGAGCAGATCCTTGAGCTTGGTCTGCCAGTCAAATGTAGCGACACCTGGCGGCAGAGAAGTGATATTGCGCCCCTGCGCGAAGTCGTCCATGAGTATGCCGACAGCGCTCGCCAGGAAGGACTTCGAGCATGAGGCTAGATCAAACAGGGCCTACGGAACGTAAGCATACTTCAATTATATGGTTAGACGTTCAAGACCGCTACAGGGTCAATGAAAAGGAAACAGGGATCTTTCTTCCGAAGACAGTGCTACTGTACTTATGCAGCCGAAGTTGACAAGTATGACATCCGTATATCGTCGAAGACGCACATACATCTACCATTCATGGTGTATAACTGAGTCCGAGGTATGGAAAGGTATGGTACGGGTAGCTCAGCAACATGTCCTTATTTGAGGGCCACATCCAATCCCATAAAGATTCACACGACCAAGTAAAAGCCCTTGAGACTCACATCAGAAGACAAAGCGCAGTCATCTTCCGTCATGCGTCCCCAAGACTTGAGCTCGATGTTCGGCTTCTCCCCGCTAGAGATATGGACGACACCAAGCGAGATGCCCGGTATCTTTGACATATTCATGAGATTGGTAATGAATTCGGAGAGTTCTGTGGTGATTCCATGCTTGCTTTTCGCCTCCGAGAACAACGCATCACCAAGAAGGATCTGCGTCTGACCAAGGGAGAGTGTTATGATCGCTGAGCTGATGAGCAGGAGCCGACTAAACGTGCTATATCCAAACATTTTCGCGACGATGCGAGACTGAGAGTCGGCGAACTGCAAACCAATGGACCCGCTGGGGTGGACTAATCCACGTGGACTCTACGGGAGCTGGCCTCGCCAAACAGCGCCTAAATCATCAAGGTGATAAGACGCCTTCTGATGATGTTTCTACACCGACTCTTACATCGCTGTAACCTCCCTTACTGATATCACTGT
>KV429058.1:152231-181354 GCA_001632345.1 Daedalea quercina L-15889 | reverse complement strand
GATGCCGACGAAAAATACCTTGGAGGAGTTACTGATGTTCTAGCTTGAGTTCGGCATATCAAAAGAGGCAAAATAGTCACAAGCAAATCAATCAGGACGGAATTAATCGTGAAGCCTCATCGAGGCACTCCGACCTAATCGCTCTTATCGCCTTTGTTTGTACATCACGTGATCCATGGAGTCTAGTGGACTCCACGTAGACAGTCCACCCCAGTGGACGGCTTGTTCTCGCGAACTGGGGCGCAAAGCCGTTGTTCGAAGACGGGAAGGTCCCAGTCTGTGGTCGCCCGTGGAATCCAGAGGCAAATACGTCGACACACCTTCGTTGCACACCGTGCACAACGCCGGAGCACTGCGTGACACTGCGCATTCAGCCACAGACGCGTTAATTAAGCGCTCGAGATCATCCACAAATTAGTTTCCAAGGCTCGCCGGAGCCCCTCAACTCCTTCTACTGCCGAGATATATGCACGCCCAAACAACACATAAATACAGTACCGAAGAATAACATGTGCCTTCCGGCAATACAAGATAAGTTATTCCTTATATGTGGTGGCAGATAGCGTCACCGGCGTGCTGCACCGCAGGCTAGTGGTCGAAACGACTTGGAGTGGTACTAGTACTGCGCAACATTCAGTCAATTATTGACGAATGTCTGCGACGAGTAACTTACAGGTCTTTCTTGACCGATACTCAAGCAATAATAATAACTGGGGAAGGGAAGACGCCAGCTACGCAATAACGCAATAGCCAGGGTAACCATCCGGCTTGTGGTCGAAATTGATAGGCATGTCGCCAGCGGGTTGGGTCTCCCGTCGAGCATACTGGCCCTCCCATGTGAGGAATGTTTCGAGATCAAAATCGAAGTTGTCCATTGCTGTGAGAGCGTCGGTAATGGTCCACGGAGCTGGCTACTGTCGGCGGGTCTCGGCGGGTGCCAGTACTGCGATGAGTCGTAATCCTAGGTGATCCTACGAGCGTATCAGAGCCGCAGAACTTATAATGATGCGTGAATAATAGAGCTACTGGTTATTGTCCGGATATTAGGGGCCAGAACAATGACCATGGACGGTTATTGATTTAGCACAGAGCGCTCGGTAAGAAAGCTTAGTCAGCCGTCCGCGCACTGTCAGACTGGCAACCACGCAAACGATACTTAAGTACTTACCGGTCCAAAGGAATTGGATGCCGCTCGAGCTATACATGTGTCATTGACTATCTACTTATTTAAGGTATGTATTGATCCTAGGGATGCTATGTATAGCGTGTACTACGCGACAGTCGCTGAGTGAGGGTCGTGGACGCTACATAGTCTGAGCCTGCCAGGCCTGTTCTCCGGAGTCCGAGGGCTCGGGGACCGTGACATACGAGCCCACATCCTCACTCACACTATAAGTTAACTCGTGACTACGACGAGGGTACGCGCAGTGTGACAAATGGACAGTGCTCACTACTTAATTATAACTTATTTACATACATGCATGACGTGACAATCCCCCTCCTCCGAGTCATCAGTGACAACAAACTCAGGCTGAAACTTCGCGCAGCCTTGGCACCAGGCTAAGTATGGCCGCTCACTCAGTGTGAGGACACTGTGAGGACTGCCAATTATTCATGCATTCTAAGCCAATAATGGTACTTTCGAGTCAAACAACGATACAACTCATAGCTGGCGCGTCGAGTTCACAAACAATGTGCAGATACCAGGAAGTACAGATAATATAACGAGGCAAGCTTGTCGTGGCTACAAGCGATGATAACAGGACGTAGGTGAATGGACTTTTTACGTAGACGAATTTCGAAGTCATTTACTGGTAGGATTATCCATCAACAGCGAAAGGATGACGCGCTACGCGGTCGTCAATAATTTACGGAACGTGTAGTTGATACACAGAGATAATTTGATACTGGGTGGACCGTGAGCAGACATTCATTTGTGGCGCATCATTACACGGAAGGTACGCACAGGATACAGTTGAGATAAAAATATCGAGGCTGAGCTTGTAGGGTATCTGGCGATCGACCAGCTACAACTGCAACTCAATTGCTTTCTCAATTCAAGCCTTCAGAATGGGAAACGAGATGCTCACCAAGACGAATATGCACGATCAGGTGATCACGCAGTAGAAGCCAATCGTACCGCTGCCGCTGTGCTCGAAGTCCGAGACTACGGCTACCTCATCCTCCGAGGACTGGCGTGAGTCTTGGAGGACCGGATCACTCGTTGCCAGCGGCTCTGCAGTCAGGCTGAATGCTATGAAAGAGTCCATGACGTAAGGTCGAGGACACAGTGTTGAGGGCGTAGATGTGAAGAGGGCAGCACGGCGACTCGGGCGGGTGAGTTGACTCGTAGTAGTATGGTGTATCAGACAAGCTCCGCATATTTATGTGTCTCTGAGGCGTGTGTGACACTGACAATCGTTTTACGCGCACCCTTTGTTGCACTGACCATTGTTCCCCAACTTCGGCGAATAATGCGCTACAGGACAGTCACGTGATCGTGTCGTGCGTCATTGTCGCTCGAGCGTCTCTTCTGTGCCACTCATTTGTGCATTGTTCGTCTGGGTGGCCACACGAACTATAAGTCCCTAACACAACCCTAACAGCATGATATCGCCACTCACCTTTCTACTCTTTCGAGCTTGGCCTCTGAAACGATGGCAGCGGATCCGACATACCCCCTATACCCTATCTTTGCCTTCCTTGGATTCGTCCTTGCTTTGATACCGCTTCCCTGGCACCTGCAGTCTTGGAACTCAGGGACCTGCTACTACATGATCTGGACGGCGCTGGGGTGCCTGAATGAGTTCGTCAATTCGATTGTGTGGGCCAATACAGTGCTCAACGTCGCCCCTGTTTGGTGTGACATATGTGAGTAACCGACTTTGACTCGTTCTCCGACGCTGACACTTGCATTGTGTAGCCACCAAAATCTACGTTGGCGCTTCTGTGGCCATACCTGCTGCATCGCTATGCATCAACCGGAGACTTTACAAGATTGCAAAGATGCACGCGGTGGCTGTAACTCGCTCTGAGGTGCGGCCCCCTCTTTCCTGACCGTCGTTGACTCACCTTTACCCCAGAAACGACGTGCAATCATGATCGACTCGCTGATCTGTGTTCTGTTTCCCATCATTTGTATCGTGTTCTGTGAGTGGTCGATTGTGTCTCATAGGTCCCCTGCTCATGTTATCTCAGCATATATTGTGCAAGGTCACCGCTTCAACATTTTTGAGATCATTGGGTGCTTCCCTGCTACCTACAACACAGTCCCAGCTTATCCGTTAGTTTATATGTGGCCGGTTGTCATCGGAACAATTTCTGCTGTCTATTGTGGTAAGCAGTTTGTCACGTTGCCTACGCTCTGAACCTGACGGTTGTTATCCAACCTAGTGCTGTCTTTGCGTGCTCTATTCGCTCGTCAAGCCCAATTCCGCGAGTTCATCGCAGCCACCAACGGCCTCACCAGTGGCCGCTACTTCAGGCTGATGGCTCTGTCTACAACCGACATGCTGTTCACTATTCCTTTTGGAATCTATCAAATCTGCGTAAACCTTCAGGGCGGTGCAGCTCCTTGGCTGGGTTGGGCTAACACCCATTACGATTTTTCTCGCGTTGATCAATACCCCGCTATCTTATGGAAGTCCGATCCAGCCTTCGCCATCCCCCTCCAGCTCAGTCGTTGGATGCTCCCTGCCTGTGCCTTCATCTTCTTTGGCTTCTTCGGCTTCGCAGAAGAGGCCCGAAGACGCTACTATGCCGTCTATCGCGCCATCGGCTCTCGCTTCCAAGCATGGCGTATACTGAGCCTCCAGAATCCGGGGAATCCGTACGTCTGTGTCTTCTGTGTGCATGGGTCCGACTTACTTTGTTGGCAGGAAACTCATGTCCGTTGGTCCAAAGGCTCCTTGCGACACAGAAGAATCGTTGCCTGCGTATACACCGCATGCCTTGTCTCCGGGTTGGCGGTCACTAGCCTCTCTCACTGTCGCCGACAGCGACTCTTCTCCCGTCAAAACATCATTCTCGGACAAGGTCGTTTCGGAGCTTATCCACTCTCCATACGATATGTGTTGATACCTACTATTCTGACGACACTTCTGTTCCTATCATCTGTATGCTTGCCGCGTTTGTATCGCTAGTACATATATTGTACTATATAAACATTACCTTAAGGTGCACGTTCTTTTGTCTATTGCCGTCTGCACCCTCCACAGAACGCGTCGTTCACGCTTCGCGAACTCCATTTCTCTCACAGTGTCTGCAGTGCACGAAAGATAAATGCCCCTGCAATGAGGCGTATGCGTAACCGGACGTAGTACGATGCATCGTACCGCTTATCGCCACCGACGCTTGCGCCGCAAGCAAGCGGCAGGTGTGAGGAGAATGAGATGGGCAAGCTACTATCGACATCAATTTTCCATCGTCAACACGGACAAAGTCGACCTTTGGAGCATTTGGAGGCACGCTTATTGCATAGACAACGTATCATATTGCTACACAATTGGCTCGACAAGTAGAAATACAGCGAAGATAAAGACAGCGCAATAGTTATTTCCTGAGGCATCTTACTGGTGAACAGCTAAGAAGGTCAGCAAATAGTAAGGGCAGCACCTATGCATACGAGTATGCAGGGGAAGGAGAGGTCGGGCGTATATGTTGACACTCGCCTGTACGAACCCCAGCATTATGGCTGAGTTTGTGAGGGGAGGGGGGCACAGATGGAAAGCATGTCGTGAGCGACGATGAATAGTCTTTCCAAATCTCTACGTCTTTCTCAGTGTTGGAATGAGTAGGAGAACAATCGTTGTAGAAGCTATCCTTGACGAAAATAGCAGTATCCGACGACGAAGAGGGAGAAGGTCTAGAAGTATGGTCAACGCATAAGTATACATACATAACTACAACCAGGACATACTTGGATGCAGGAACGAAGCCAACCATCTTGACTTCGCCTTCGCACGACTGTGATCGTGCCCAACAAAGTAAAAAGCGCCGAATCCATTCCCAGCATGCAACGTAGCATTGCATGGTATCTCGACCGAAGGCGAAGAACACGAAGAAAAGGTATGCCGACACGGGGACCGCCCACCAGAGGAAGTACGCCTCGACCAAGGTTGACCGAGGGATCAGGATTAATGGGTATTGGCCGATGCGGGAGAAGTCAGAGTGAGTATTTGCCCAACTAATCCAGGGACGCAAGCCATCGCGGTAGGAGAACCATGTATTGATAGCCGTAACGAGGAGGCCCCAGAACATCTCTATGACAGCCATGGCCATGAGACGCAGGTAACGGGAGGGCGTGAGCGCCGAGGCGTTGCCCTGGAGGTGCTTGGCAAACGTCGCTCTACGACGGAAGAAGTGCGCGAATGCAAGTGCTGGTCATAGTGTAAGCAGTGAGTGAATTAGCAAAATTATCAACTCACCTGCGTACGCAGATGCGCCTAACGAAAGAAATATTGGGGGGAAGCGAATGAGGAAGAACTCCGGAATAGAGACATAGGTCTCCGGTCTGCATCCTATGGTCTCAACGAGATCAAATCTATGGCCCTGCACGGCGTAGTCTAAAACATGTGAGGGAACATTCGTGAGGACAGAAACGACACTCACATAGACCGACATAGATAGCAGGAACCCCGAAACATAGCACCGAGTCCACGATGACGCGCTTGCGTTTATCAGCATTGGTAGTGAGGACGGCCCTCGCGGACGCAATACGCTCAAGGTGCATGCATAGCGAGAAGCATGCCGCGGGCAAAGCAGTATTTGAGCCAATGAATAGTCGCGTCACTGTACTCGACGATGAGTATCAGTTGACAACGCGAAGGAATCCTGTTAGCTTGAGCTCACCTATGTCGCACCAAACGACGAGTTTCACTTCAACATTGTTCATCCAAATGATAGAGTTGATGCCTTGGGCTACGTTAACTGCAAAGAGCCATAGCACCATCGCTACAGTTGAGAGGTTTTGCGCCTTGATGTGGGAGGGTAGGGGAATGAGAACGAGAATGGCTGCTATGAAGGAGCCCAGTGGAAGCGCGACCGGCATGATTGTCACACAGTGTCAGGCAGTACGCAGTAGGTCCTCGAAAAGAGGGTGATGGAATCCATCGCAGTCCCCTCTATAAGAAACGTATGTGAATATCGATCCGTGAATACTTTCGGTGAACAAAGGGCTAACCTGTGTGCTAGCGCCCGAGGACAATGCACATTGCAACAATGCTCTCCTGACATCACGTGTTCGCGTAATGAGCCATAAGTACTTATTACTTAATAAGTAGATGTCACACGATGTAGACTTTTAGTGACTGACTAATAGCGAACCGTCGCTTTGTTCTTGGCGCAACGACTCGTATGCCACCGCCTGTTCTACTACTATCGTGGACGGTGGATTCGGCGGACCCTGGAAGTCGGCGAGTTGCCTGATGCAGGCAGAATATTCCCACAGTAGCCTCGGGTAGCCTCGGTTAGCACGATTTTCGAGCCTTATAAGGAAGTGCCGACTACTAGGGTCCGCCGAATCCACGGTCAATGATAGTATGGCGTATGCCCTCTATCTGAATGAGTTCTCATCATGCACCATTGTTAGTTGGTGCAGTGGCTGAACAAGCAGTCCAGTACGGCAGGCAGTCCGATCTACACCAATGTTCAACGTTCCAACGTGGTCAAATTGGCCCTCGTCAAGTTCCCCAGTGCATCCGCATGAAAATTTCTACTCACGGGACATTGTGGTCGTATTATGGAGCGTGTTGATTGGTAAGCACTCGACTCCCAGCTCCCTGGCCGTGAACGTGTGTACGTGAGGCTTGAGCTTGAGCGATGTGACAGGTATTAAACTAAATGCTTTCGCTCTTACCATTCTATGCGCCGACACGCACCAACTCTCTTTGTACGTGAATCCATTGTCGCTTACAAGCGGTGACAAGCTCCGAACTCAGTGGTATCCTTTCAGATTTGTTACGCATTTCTCGGAATTGATACAGGTGTAATAATACAGAACGAGTTTATAAGTAGAAAGCACACGGACCAACGCGGTCATATGTAAGCTAGATGCTGGTGAGGCGTCTACAATCATAAGAATACCTGCCCAGGATCAAGTCTATGAGTGAGTATCCAAGATCAATTTTTGCGTTTCAGGAAAAGCACTCACACTTCAACCGCAGAGTACGGCAACTCACAACATTTCGAATCACAGAGAGAAATCGAACGGAAGGGTATGTGCTGTCGATGAGTGCAATCCTTCAGTCTGGTGTCTTCCGACGGCGCTCGGAAACTCACCTCCAGGCACTGGGTCACCGAAGGGTATCATGCGATGGTGCAGAAGATCGACGAGTTTCCTGAACCGGAGTGATCCATGTCTACTGGGATGTCGGCAGGGATAGGTGGATTGAAATTGTCCAAATCCCAGACAAGAGAGGCATCAGGGTCGGCGATATCGAAGAAGGCGTCCATGCTGGTGGTGCCTACAGCGGGAGAATGCGTTTGGCGTCGAAGAGATAATGACTGCGTAGTTGAGAGTACTGACTACGAACAGAATGAGCTTTTGAACTTGTCGCCTGAGAAGGCACACCGACGCTTTTGGAGATCAATGAGAGACCGGCACCATTGTTCCCACCCCTAGCGCGGACTTGGGCTGGGCTCCTGGAATCCATGGGTTGTGCGAACAATGACCGCAGGTTATTGCAAGTCACACGCGTGAACAATAGGGGTAAGACTCTGAGCATAAGTAGAGTGCCTCCGCGCCCGGCGCACTCGAACCACCAGTAGTCACAACCGCCTTGAACTCTCCCCGGACATCACATCACAAACGTAAACCCATCCCTCCCATCGACGCAGAAATGGATGAGCTTTTTGACATTACACTTGCCTTTCCTGACATGGACGACGAGCCCACCATGTCTATCAACTATGACATTCCTGTTGACCAGGACTCCGTGGAACCGCGACCTGGCGGGTACTGCGTCATCGCATAGCCAACAGTGTCGGGTGAGGGACACTCGGGCAGCTGGTGCTTCTGAGCTAACAAGTTCTTTGTTTCATAGGATTCAAACACATAAAGTATGCTGGAATGTTCTGTTCTGTAGCGTTCGTTCCCTATAATATGTAAGGTCTTACAACCAAGTTCCGGTCACTCCGGCTGACCATATCCATCACAGTATCTCCGCTCGTTGTATCAATAGTTATCTGGCCATGTATATACTGGCACATAACGTATACCCTTACGCGCTGTTGGTGCCCTAGTTTACCTCTTGCTACGGTAGCCATAGAGCCGTGATATCTGTCATTATTCGCGTTCGACTTCGTCGTCTCAATATCATTATCTCAATTGTCAACTCTGGCACCTTTCAGCTTATAATGCATAGGCATAAGAGCGTGGCTTGTAAGATACTGCAACCCAAGAATATACGACTCTAGTACTCAACGTCAAGCATGATGCATGAGGCTGCGGGAGAACAATGTCGTCGCGAACACAGCGCAGTTCATCCCAAAATAGACAATGGACTACCAAAAGTGAAAATTTAAACTCCGACCCATTGTCCGCTGATCATGAAGCGCCCGCTGCTCAATGCGCCGCAGGGCCTTTGTTCGTGCGCAAATGTTCGCACAACATCTCGTCAGAATGGGCATGAGGCCTTTTGTTGCTCAGAGGATACTACCATGCAATATGCTGAAGGCACCCTCGTCTCCCTCGCTGCCATGGTTGCGACACTGTCAGCTGGCGCTTTCATTGCTGCAGTCCTAGTCTTGATACCCCTGCCCTCGCACTGGCGTGCTCGGAATGTTGCTATCCTGTCCCTCATTGCCTGGCTCTTCGTAGTCGACCTCATATACGGCGTCAACACCATTGTATGGGCTGGGAACGTCGAGGTCCGCATAGTCGTCTGGTGCGACATCAGTACGTGTTCCTTCCTTCTGTGTGGCCCGTGTCTGACGTCCCGGCAGCCACCAAAATACTCGTCGGGGCGTCGTCCGCGTTGCCAGCCGCGGCGATGTGCATCTGCAAGCACCTCGAACTGGTCGCGTCTGGGCGGGCAGTGCGCCTAACTCACGAGGATAAGCGGCGGCGGATGCTGTTTGAGCTTGCGATGTGCTTCGGGGCACCGTTGGTGCTCATGGCCTTACGTGCGTGGTTATTGCTCCCCTCTACGCGCTGATGCTGACGCGCGTGACTAGACTACATCGTCCAAGGCCATCGATTCGATATTGTAGAAGACATCGGCTGCCAGGCTGCCACTTACTACTCCATACCCGCCGTATTCATCGTCTGGTTCCCGCCCCTTCTCTTCGCCACCATCACCTTTATCTACGCAGGTGCGTATCCTCTCATGTACATCTGCCACATCATCTGATTGACCCCTCGCAGGCCTCGCCCTCCACCATTTCTTCAAACAGCGACTCAACTTCACGACGCACCTCCACAGCTGCGACTCCGCGCTGACGACGAGCCGCTACCTGCGGCTGATCGCGATGTCGCTCACGGAGATGGTGTGGGGCACGTCGCTCACCGCGCTCGCGATGTACGACAACATCGCGCCCGGGCTCTTTCCCTACGTCAGCTGGGCGTACGTGCACTCCGGCTTCTCGCGCATCGGCCAGTACGCCGTCGTCGAGTTCACCCCGCGCGCGCTGCAGCAGGTCTTCCTGTTCTTCTGGGCGATCCCCGCCTCGTCCTTCATCTTCTTCGTCTTCTTCGGCTTCGGCGAGGAGGCGGTCAAGGACTATCGGAGGGCGCTCGCGTGGTTCGCACGCAAGGTGCTCAGGACCCCGCTCAAGCAAGACAAAGCGGCGTTCTCGTCGCTCCCAGTATGGTACGCCCCCTCCGTCCCTCTCCTATGTCGCTCAGCTCTTGATGCACTCTGCGTATAGCCGACCCTCACCAAGCGCGACCAAGTTCTCGTCCTCATTCAGCCCCTCCATCGAATTCAGCGACGACAAGACCCTCCCCGCATACACCCCGCGCGACCGCGACGCCGACCTCGAGAAGCACGCGCCGACCTCCCCATCCTCCCCCTTCCCGCCGTCCCCGGCGCGGACCGAGACAGGGACGTACATCACGACCACGATCCGCAGCTCGACGCTCAGCGACGCCGAGCTCGACGACCTCCTCGCGCGCTGCCCGTCCGTCTCCTCCGGCGTGCCCTCCCCGAACTCGCCAGTCGAGTTCCGGGTGCCCGACGCGTACGGCGTATGCCGGCCCGTCGCCGTGCCGTCGCCCGCGCACCACCACCGCCCGCTCAGCTCGCCGAGCTACTATTCGGATCGCTCGTCCGCGGCGGCGACGTGTGCAGCTAGTCTCGCGCATGTCGGGGCGCCTGGCGGCGCGGAACGCGATCTTTGACTAATGACGTTTCGCGCATCCAGATGATTATTGTTTGGACCTCATGATCTGGGAACGTGAAAACTCTGTAGCTTTGTTATCCTCTCCTCAATTGCTGTATCATTATGACATGATTCGGAACGTCTGTTGTCTATCCTTCGACGTCTTATCTTGTAAACTTCTGTCGCATACTCTACGGCGCCGCTCGACGCACTTGCCTGCCCCTGTCGTGTACTCAAATCCCTTTGACCCTCACCAATAATAGTATCTGCGTTTATTCTCCATGTCATTCCATACAGCTGCATCAAAGCGGAATGCTTCATGCTATATAAGGACTCTCTTATCGAACCAGCTTAGACTGGAGTGAGGTTATGTCCGCACATCTGCATACGCTCGGAATGGCGAACAATAGGCCACTGATACTCATACATCAGATGTTAAAGCGCATCATCCGTGAAAATCCAAAATGTCGTAAAACTCCAGCTGAGGGTGTGCAGGACACATCAACAGCTAGGTTGTCCGTGGACACAGTCGATTTCACCTTCGGATAAGCAGTCTAACAGTACTGTTGCGCGAAGCTCTGAGTCGTTTCAAGTTCAGGGCATTGTTGGGGCGAAAAATGGTGCCGTGCTTGTCGAGTTCAGATGATACACTTGGCCGCATGGTCATAGGAAACGCGTTGCTGAAGTTCGAATGATAATATAATGTTACTAATGAGCACGTAGGTACGCCGGTGATACAGGGATCAATAAGAGAACCACGAAGATAAGCTGACTGAGGCGAAAGGAGGGTGGCTGCATGCCAGCTGATGAGTACAGGCAGAGGACAATACTGTATGTTGCACGAACCAATAATGCTCTCTGGTTAAGCTACAGGATAAATCACGTCTCCGGCTAGCGATACAGATACAGGCTGTTACAGATGGACTCCTATAGATCATATGAATACGATGACGGCAACGATACAAAGGCCTAGAAACGCACCGCCCAGCAGAGTACGCGGGTATTCACGCAATCGTGCACCACGAATGCGAATCGCTGCCAGTCCCATGCTCCTGGTCGACTGGTATGCACGAGAGAGGCGGGTTGTCCTCTGGAATAGGTGCCGCACAGGCGAAAAGGTCTAGTGAGGTGAGATCATCCATTGGCACGTATGCGACAAAGGGCACAAAACAGGTTGCTCAGATTGGGCTGCGCTGCAGAGGGGTGAAGGCGTGATTGATGGTCCATAAAGTTTGGGCGGCACATAGATCTTATAGTCGACGAACAATGACGCTTTGTAAAATGTCACCCTGTGAATATCAGATAGTGTGTGAGCTTCCTTATATAGGGTACAATGCAAAAGGAACTTGTGGGCGGTCGTTGAGACCGTTCAGCAGGTCCGAGAAGGGTCGGTTACACATTCCGTCCCGTGTTCTGCGAGTGAATGAGTGATGCGAATTGAGGTGCAAGCTCCTCAAAGAGGTGGATGTTTGCCTCGACATCGCTAAGCCATACAAATTGGCGTTGGACGTGACTGAGAAGACCGCCCCATCAACAGACGCCCACGCCACTGTGGCGGGCGAACTGGCCATTGTCGTCCATAATAGGCAAGTCGTCTGAACAAGCGCCCATAATTGTGCTTTGACAGAGAAATAAAAAGCCATTGTTTTCGGAGCCATAGTTCAGGTTCGTTTTTAGGAAAGGCGCCTACCTGCTCCTCCCAGTTATTCCAACTCTCGTACTCGCCATCATGGGTATCAGTGAGAGCGCATACCCTCTTTTCCCTACATTCGCCTTCTTCGGCTTCGTCGTAGGCTTGATACCCTTACCATGGCACCTCCAAGGCTGGAACGCGGGCACATGCATCTACATGCTCTGGGTCTCACTAGCGAGTCTGGTGGAATTCGTAGACTCGATTGTCTGGAACGCCAACATCAACGATCCTGCGCCAGTTTGGTGCGATATCTGTGGGTTTCAAGTTACCGTGTACTTGTGGCCGTTCGCTGACGTTTCTGGCTAGCCACAAAGTTCTTGATTGGTGCTGGCATAGGGATTCCAGCAGCGTCATTATGCATCAATAGACGCCTCTATCGTATTTCGCGCATGAGCTCCGCGACCATCTCTCGCCAAGAGGTACGTGTACTACTGACCAGCGTCACTGTCTTTTCCTATTCATCATACATTTACTCCAGCGACTCCGCGCCGTGTACGAAGATGTCACCATCGCGATTGGGATCCCTGTATTGGTAATGATTCTGCGTGAGTTCTAATCCCCTCGGTGGAGGATGTACCTCTGACGCTCCAAGGTAGATTATGTTGTCCAGGGTAAGCGCAGACAGAAATGCTGCCACACTGAGCTGACATCCCAGATAGGCCACAGATATAATATCTTGGAAGACGTTGGCTGCACACCGGTTATCTTCAACACTGCACTTGCGTATCCATTGGTACTCATTTGGCCGATTCTCCTGGGATGCGTATCATTCGTATATGCTGGTAAGCAGTCGGTCCGGCACAATAAAGTGTGTACGACTTACCGGTAAGCACGCAGGCCTCACTTTGCGCGCTTTCTGGCGCCGTCGGGCGCAGTTCCAGCAATTCATCTCCTCTAACAGCGCACTCACCACGAATCGATATCTGCGACTCATGTTACTGTGTTGCGTGGAGATGGCTCTCACTGTGCCCCTGAATGTGTTCAGCATCTACGAGAACAACCTCGACAACCCCATCCAACCGTACGTCTCGTGGGAGAACGTCCACTATGGCTTCTCCTTGGTTGAGAAGTTCCCCGCAGTCCTATGGATGAGCAACCGCGCGTTCTACACCTCTACCGAACTCGGACGCTGGGTATATCCTTGCTCTGCGATTCTGTTCTTCGCGCTTTTCGGTTTCGCGGAGGAGGCTAGACGGAACTACTCCCTCGCATTCTGGGCCATTGCCAAGCGCATTGGCTTCCATCCTCCGACGGAGAAAGCTTCTGCTTTGCGATCATTCCGGTGCGTATTCGAGCAACGCGTTGAAATATATCACTCACCAGCCGTGCAGCCTGGGTTCTAAGAAGGACAATGACTTCGCTCCCTCGTCTCCTTCTGAGACACTTCCTCCGTACACCCCAAGAGGCAAACGCCCTCAACGATCGAGATCGTTCTCCTCCTCGTTCCTTGACAGCGTCATCGACATCGACATTGACTACGACATTGAGAAAGGCGCCGAGTCGACCACCGTCTATGGCTCTGAGAAGCCCGCTAACTCCCCCGCCGCCACGTCCGCCACCTTGTCCTTACCCGAATCCGCCGTGACAGCCTTGCCGAAGGCGCCTTCCGAGAAGTTCTGCGCCATGCCACCCCTATCGCCCGAGACACCGTCCTATCCTCTGACCGCGGCCACCACGGTCCCGCCATACCACCGGCCCTTTGCGTCCATTAGCGACCCGGTGTCGCCTTCCAAGATCTCCGCGCTGGGTGCCCAAATACAGGTCTCGATGCACCAAGAGGTGACCAAGGTCGCCGAGTCACCGTGAACGTCCTCATCCACGCCTCTGCCACGTTGCCCGCTACGTCTTCCCGTCTGCATCGACGTGGCCACAATCTTGTTTTAGCCTCGTCTGGTTTACTGTATCGTTATTGCTCGCCTTTCCTTCCTTGGTTCGCTCTCCGTTATCCGACTGTATCGCATATCGCCGAAACCCATACCCGTCAATGACTCGCCCCCGCCTCTCCTTCAACCGTACTTGCTGCATCATAATTGCATGTGCTCCGCCGTTATCTTATGACCTGGGACTGGATGTCGCCGCCTCTCTGTATTAGTATATAGACCGGGCAGAGCCCGCTGATGCAATGATCTCCTTGACGTGCGCGTAGACGTGTTCCTGGGCGAGAGAGGGAAGAGCAGCAAGAGACGGTGGTCATGCAAGGTTTAAGACAGGCAGGAGCTTGAATGGGAAGACAAGACACCCAGCGCAGGCTCATACACGGAGCGCAGGACCGTCGATGACCAGCCATTCACCCGAGCAGATCATCGAGGAAATCTTGCATGTCTTCTTTCTCCGACTTCTGTGGTGTCTGGTCTGTCGGAAGCGGAGGCGCTTCTATGACTCGATCTACTGGCACTAAGACGCGAGCTGTGACAAAATAACTGGCAGAGACGCACCGTGCTGTTTGCCCCGCCCTCTTCCTCTACCTCTTGATGTCGGAGCACCCCGCTGAGTCGCAGTAGAGGCACGGAACCGTGACTTCAAGTCTGTGATGGGGGCGCTCCTCAGCCCAGCTGCCAAGAAGTGACAGACCCCTTACCCCACTTCGCCTCAGCCGCGGCCTTCTCTCTACTCAGCTCCTCCAGCGACTCGTCCCACTCGATCTGCTGCACCTTGCCTTTCTTCGATGGTGGCTCTGCGCCTTGTCTTCCAGGGAGCATACTCGCGACCGTCGCGTCTATCTCTGGGTCCTCTTCGGGTGGCGGTGCTGAGGACTCTTGCGCGGAGAGTCGCTGCCGCTCGAGGAATGCGGACAGGTCGACCTCAGGCTCTTCTATCTCCTCTCCTACAATCCAGCATCATTATATAACTGGTCTTTAGTGGTTTGAGGACCGCATATAAGCACACCTTCCGAGTCCAACTCTGGCTCTGGCTCCTTGTACCGTTCCTCGTTTGTCCCTAGCTGCCTGCGCGCATATTTCTTCTGTAGCTCTGCTAGTTCCTCCTCATCCACTTCCTCTGGCATCTCTCCTTCGAGCAATAAACGTTGGCCGAACACCGCAGGTCGACCTCGCCCACGTCCACGCCCTCGTGCGCGCAAGTATTTGCCAAGGCCGCCTCGCGATTTTCCTCGCCCACGACCTCTAGTGGCAGAAGTATTGGAGCTTGATGGTTCGCTCTCCATGTTTTGTGCGAGAAAGAACAGTCGAGGGATATTTGATTCACTTCGGAATACAGAAATGGATGGAAGCGAAAGCAGCCAGAGGCTCAGCGTCTCTTGAGCTCAGATACCTGTAGGCGCCCATGCGCGTCATGCCTAGCGCCCAGCGCTCACGATGCCGACCCGTCGACGACCGTGAGGCTCGCTGCGACTGCCATGTTCACTCACTACCATTTGGTCCACTTCCTTCTGTGTTCATCTTATTGGCACGGTTATGCTGGTCACCTATGCTCTCTAATATCGGTGTATACTGCCCACGCGATGAAGTAGCAATACCGGCCAGAAACCATAAATCGCTCCGCTGACGCTGTTTCACGACACGTCCTACGAGATGCACCGGGCGCCCGCATACCTAGTCCACCTACCACATGGCCATGCGCACGAAACAAGCTGCCCAGAGATGTTGCATGGCCAGTCTCTTCGGTGAGCCTCTCACATGTCCAGGTCATTCATATCGCAATCATGTCATTCGTCACTCGTCGTAACTGTGTCGACTGGGTGGTGCCCAGGACCAAAGTACAAAAATAGCCTATGAGCTCATCTCCTCCTCCTCATCAGGCTTCCCCTCACGAACGAAATAAGTTATGTTGTCAAAGAACGAAGATGCTTCAATGGGTTCGGTGCGCGAAGTCGAAGGTGCGCAGGTCGTGACTGAAGTGGGGGCTGTCCACTGTTCTATCGCAACCCAGTCAGCGGTCACACTCGTTGTCCAGGACGATGGAAAACGTACAATGTGCGCGAGGCGCTTAGGCGATCGTGCAGCTGCCGCTGCCGCTACCACTGGTGGTATCGTAGTTGACGGGGACCTGCTCGGTCTCCTCTGCGGGGACGGGGGTAGCGATGTCGAAGAACGCGTCCATTTCTGGTATGAGGGTGGAGGGTGGCTTAGAGCGCGGAAGCTGCGAGAGAGCGCGAGGAGTGTCTCGAAGACTGGACTTGCTCTGAACTGGCTGAGTCGCTGCTGCCTGCTGCTTCTCTCCTGCGTATTTATGCTCGCGTCCTCTTCAGCGCATAACAATAACCGGGCCTCTCTGGCTGCCTCGATGACCGCTTCGCGCAGGACGCCCTTCCGCCATTCCTGGCCATCGTGAGTGCCTGGCGAGAGCCGGTCTATTGTCTTGCAAGGCGTGGAGGCGCGAAGGCAATCTCGCAACTTTGTCAGATATCATCGGGGCTGACCTTTTCGGACCCCGTGTTCCCGGCTGATGCGCCGCAGTCACTTTCCCAGTGTCAGAAGGTCAGACGTGCGTTTCGCGTACTACCTGGGTTCGGACTTCGCGCAGTGGTAATGTCCTCCAGCCACTTCCCTCGTTTGAGGCCAGCGTTCCACTGCAGCTTTCTGCTTCTCCTTTCCCTCCCCGGGCTTGCCGACCATCCCGAGATATTCATATTGTTTCAGCGACCATCGATGGCGCGGCTCTCAAGTTCCGAGAGAAATAATACCTCGGATGGCGGACGCCTGCCGAGCGAGCTAATGCTTCAAATTGAGCCTTGACCTTATGGGTCCCGTCAACCTCCTGCCTCTTGCCAATTTCGTCCGTTCTTATTGTTAGACGTCGCTGGGTGGTCCGGACCTTCACTTCCGGTCTTTCTTTCCGGCCACAAATTTTGTTTCGACTCACGCTTCTGCATCTCAGATGGCGCTTTGTCGTTAGCGGCAAGGCTGGCGGCACGCCTTGATCGATCAGGGCGCTTGAGTGAGATCCATAGATCCTGGCGTTGTGGCTTCTTTGTGCGTGTCCGCATTTGGAAGGTGACTCGCTGCCTGGCAACGGTCGGGCCACGGCTGCTTGTCAAGCCTTCAAATGTCAGTTGTCCCCCTGTTCTGCGTGCTCCTGTCTCAGTCTTTAATGTTCAGGATAATCTCAGTTTCTCGCTCATCTCGGATGCAATCAGGCTTGCGGGTGCGGCGAGTTGTGATTCCCGGTGGCGCCCGTCCTTATTGTTCTGTGCATGCAGCTGCTTACGGCAATTGCACCGGGAAGTGAAGATGATGCAACGGGGCTGATCGTCAAAGATGTTCTATCACTGTGTTGATACCATTGCTATGGTCGCTAGTGGCTCGCCACCCGAGACTGAGCGTCCAGATCCACGGCTAGACTTTCGAAAGACTACGAATGGACTGCGTTAGTACGGAGGTAGCCAGACCATATTGGGCGGAATACCGCGCGTCAGTAAGTTTGGAATACACTATTCCAAGATGCTCATGGATTCAAGATGCTCACGGATCCACGATGCTCACGGATCCACGATGTAGACAGTGTTCTAGTCGATGTCTAAGAATATCACTGCAACCTTTGGGACCTCTCACGAAAGCTACCGCAACAGCAGCTAGAAGCGTCTCGCATGTGTACATGTTCACCGTACGAGGATATGCACCTCTATCATATGTACGCTCCCGCTCCAATGCCTCGTTGTTTGCTTCTCATGGGAGTTGCGCGGTCAAGGGGACTAACCACGGGCCTGTGAGTGTGTGCCAGGATGAATGTCATTCCCTCTCACCGATGGTGGACCCAGAGCACGAGGGAATAGCTCATTGCCATCCACAACACGGCCCGCCTAGTTTTGTCAGCTAAGGAGATTGAGATCAGTGTTGCGGCGTTCAGATGCGTGAATCGCCGCTCACTAGTCAGGGCATCGCGGCGAATGCGGAGTCGAGGACAATAAACCATCGGTTTCGTCAATTCATTTCCGTCGAGCCCTTCTGACTCTTACAGATCGTTATCTATTCGTCCAACCCGTGACTCAGTCATTGCCCGCGTAGGCCACCGATGAGTATGTCCAATATCGGTGCTCAGTCCGTAAATGATCACTGGCAGTGATATCAACGGCGGCGGCGAGCGTGGCGAATGCGCCGAAATAGCATGTCCATTTTCACTATAGATCTACCTAGTCCTTCGGACACGAAGGCCACCGGTGATTGTTTCATGATATATCGCGGATAATGACTGCCGATCGTGGAAGTAGACAGTGAAACAATAGAGTGTGCACCTACTCGTGCGATGAAACTTTCTTCGTACTTGCATCGAGGTGAAATGAGGTTAAGCTCATAGATTAGCAATGCGGTGGATCCCCGTGCGGACCTGAGTTGGCATTCAGTAGCCTTCCGTTAGAACCCGCTCTGAGCATCACATGAATGTAGTGCTGCATCAGCAACCAGCAGTGCAGTATCGTTCTACAGTCGTCAGATCGCGACTTGCGCATCACAAGCGTGCACAAGGCGCCAACGTAGCACCTTTCCACTCGGCCTTGTGGGCAAGCTCCTCTATGTAGCCGCGGAAGCCTCCCTGGATCCAACGAAGCTCTGGATCCCAGTGACGAAACAAGATCAGCCTAGAGCGGCTCTCTTAGCAACCCGGGATTACGTGCCACCCACACGAAAGGACTCACCTCCATCCAGGCTCGCCCGACGTGTCATCCAAGTGCCCCAGGTCCTTCAAGGCGCTCATAGCCTGGCCGACAGCCTCGGCGTCGATGTACCCCATTAGCTCCTCCGAGTGGCTGTCAGAAATGACGAGCATCCTGTCCATGGTGGGTAGCTGTTCCCATTCCTTGCCTTGGACCGTGCATCCGAGATCGAGGGTGAGCATGTGGAGACCGCGGTCGCGGGCGCACTCCCATCGCAGCTCCTCGACGGGCCTGAAGCTCAGGACGTCAATCGACGGCATGAAGTCTGCTCCATTCGAGATAAGGTAGAAGTCTCCGAGTCCGTCGGGGAGCTCTGTGCCCAGCCGACCCTCAGCCTCACGGACAGCTGACGGGGAAGCCGGTGGCTTGAGCAGCAGCGCCTCGGCGTCCTCCTTTCTCAGCGCCTGGAGCATGGGTACAAGGGCTGACATCGGTGCTTGGCGAAATTTCGGGCTCTCGCTGTTCCACTTCCGTAGCACCGCGTCACTCGTGGCCGGGAAAGAGAGCAGTGCTTGACGGGCGAGTTCCGCGTCCTCTTCTACCTGCTCGAGGCTGCGCCCAGTGATCTCTGCTACGATTCCGGACTGTCTCGCCCAGTCGACGACAGATGGCCAGCGGCCAATGTTCCACAGCCAAGTTGACTCCTGCCACATGCCTTCGCTGACACTGGTGAAACGTGAGCGCCGACCATAGTACGACGGGAATACAGCACGTACAGCTCCGCCATCCACTCTCGTGCTTCATTGGCTGCCCCGGCTTCAACTGCAATGGCAACGGCCCCAGCGAGCGTATAGGGACGAAACTTCCAATCGATGCCGTCGTAAGTGAAACGGACCTTGATATATTCGAGCACATCCACGAGATCGTCCTTTGTTGGGTATCGGCACGCCTCCTTTTCGTTTTGTTCCCACAGCTTGAAGTCTTCGTCTGAAGGAATCTCACAGGGTATTCGCGGCCTATCCTTTTCACCACGCCAAAGATACGCGAAGGGGCGTGTAGAACGAGCGTCCAGGATTGGCAGCTCTTCATGGGTTTTCGGAAATATCCCGAATAGAGTGCCTATTAGAGCATTGCAGGAGGATAGAGACCCTTCTAATGCGACGCGCATAGCCAAATGAGCCAAAGAATATCGTATATTGTCGGCATCGCAGGGAAAGTAGCCGGCGATTTGCCTGGCCAAATCAGCACCCGGTGTTTCCGACGTCTTCAGACTGACGGTTCCACTGCTTCTGCTTCCGCAACCTCGAGAGAGGGAACGCTGCGTATCCGTAGTCACCCCTCCGGGCGGCCTTAACTAGATATGCAAGGGATTTGAGGGTCTCTGGACAGTCCTCTGCTGTCCAGAAGTTGCCTGTGGACAACCGTAAGCAGTTTAGTCAAAAACTTGACGATATGAACTTGACTATACCGTCGCGAATAATTTTGTCTTGAAACCAAGCTTGTACTGATGTGAGGATAAGACGGACGTAAATAGGTACACATGCATTCATGGACTTACCAGCATATGTCCGTGATAAGTTGAGCGAAGCTGCAGAAGCAGACCGTTCTTTGAGCAACCCTGATTCTGCCAGTACTACAATTGACTAAGTCGCGGTGGCAGTAACATCCATGGAACTGGAAACTTACACAAGCGGCCGTTGCCACTGGCGATAGTTTCAAAGCAATTCCCAGACTAGGCAACGCAGATACTAGTCTGGGCCATGCATGAGCGTTCGAGAGTAGTACGCACCAGCGCCTGGAGAGCAGAAGCCTCGGGGTCCACGGATAATGTTGTTGCTTCCGGAGACCCAGGTATAAACAGAACGTCGTATCTAGGAGTACGTCAACAACTTCATGCGACCGCGATACGTCACGAGACCAGTACAAACCTTCCTCTGTCTTCTCGTGCCAAGAAAGACGAAGTGAGAAAAACCTTTGCATATCCCACATGGTGATGGATGAACTCTCTTTGCAAGTCGTTCGGAACAAGGTAGACTGCTTGCTCGCGAACACGAAGTGTATCTAGAAAAGTGAGAGAATCCGCACTGATTTGGCTGCAGCGACCCATGCATCTCGATTATGCCAACGGACATAGTCTCTAAAAGGAGGCTTACCCATATATATAGACAATGACGTTCATGTTGTCGCAAATAGCGGGAGATCGCCACTTCTGAAGGTTTCAATGGTTCGAATGTTATTGGTCAAGTTAGCTCAACGCTAGTTTGAACGAGGCCAGGGTGGTGGCCGTCGCGGCTACGCTTCTAGGTTGTAGCGCGTCTCCGAGGGTGTGAGTAGTGAGTAGCTACAGGCTGTCATAGCAAATTTTGTGGGTCGGTGCACCCTTATACAGTACCCGATGCCTGATCATGTTACACAGCGCGGATATCATGATGACGCACTAGTCCTCAACACCATGGGTTGGCGCACCGAGTCCTCAATGACTCCCTGCCCAGTACGCGCACAGAGGAGGAATAGCCCCACGTCGCACCACAGAGCGCTGGTAGGCTAGCGGGCTGCCCCACTACTGGCTTACCGTACTGCCGGGTATGGTGTGATACACTGATAGTTTCTCGCCTGCGACACGGTGGCTGGTCATCTGGCAGTACCAAAGGCCCATGGGGCCCAGCGCCGCCCGAATCTACCGGCGTCCTGTGCGTGCGCAACTCGAGGCGATCTATCGATATTGAGTTTGCTGGAAGCGGTGTGATGGCTGACCCATCACAACATGTTGTGCTAGCTGCAATCTCCCGACATGCGTGGATGTGTGTTCTCACGAGTACCGGATTGCACTAAGCCACACAGGACTGACGTTCCTGTCAATTTCTAGTACATCAGGAAACGTGAGTCGCCCGAACGCACCATATTGTAGTAGCGGTCCGGGACGTCAGTGCCCTGGAGTGAAGGTACTCGGAACTTGAAGACAAAGAAACATCGAGTCCAGAGGACGGTGAGGCACGCTTAATGCGTACAGTATACACTTGCAGATTCGACAAGAGGCTTCGCATTTACCCAATCATCGTCGATGATGTAACTGTGCCAGTGTGCTGCAAGCCTGTTCAGTGACTCTGACAGCTTGAGCTGCGAGCCTGGGTACTTAGCTTTTTTTGACCTGCAACGGAGTGTCTTCGCTAGTTTCCGTTCTAGGAGTGCCACTTCACGTGCACGTCCAAGAGCGCCGGAAGAACAGAGTTTCGACTGTCTCCCCAAGCAGACTGAGGCAGGCGTATACAACTCCTTCAACCTTCGTACCTCAGGATATCCTTGTCTGGGTCTGGCTGTGACTTACCGCCACTACGTCAAGGGTCGTAAATGCGAACAGCCAGGGTCTCATGAGCAAGCGTACTTGACTATTAGTGTGACAATGTCTTGGAGATAGCGTCTACGTGTTGACCTTAGGCTTCTTGAACCTTGGTGACGTTATCATGGGAGACGTCCACGACGCCTTATAGCTAGGCATCAGGTAAGTAGTCGGCGGCAGCATTTCTCACTCAGTGACGATTACCCGTCAGGCACTTCTCAAGGCCTCAACAGTGTCGCGGTCAGGATGCCGTTCAAACCCGTCGTAAAGACTCTGAGGTCGGCCGACGGCACACTTATCCACGCTGAATTCGTCGGCGATGTCCAGAAGCCCTGCGTCGTCTTCGTGCATGGGCTCAACATGTCCTCTGTCGTTTTTGACGATCTCTTCTGCGACAGATCTCTGCTTCGCGAAGTGTGCATGGCAAGTACTTACTGCTCGACTCTGCACGTGCTCTGGATTCCTGATCACCGAGCAGGCTCGTTACGATCTGCGCGGTCACGGGCGGAGTGGCATGCCTGAAGACGCTGAGGCGTACAAATCATCGACCTATGCTGAGGACTTCGCCGCTGTAATGAGAGACTTCGGTCTTAGAAGGCCTACCCTTGTTACATGGTAATTCGTCCCTCTACTCGTCGGCGACTAGAACTGAGGTTGCAATCGCCGACAGGAGCTACGGAGGTGCAAATTCTGTGCTACGCATATCAATTAGAGTGAGACGCTAACACCTCGCGCCCTGGACAGGCACCGTCTCTTGTGACATCTACGCCAGTCTCAGTAGCGATCTCATCGAAGGAATAGTCTACGTTGCGGCGGTTCCGTACCTCGGTCCGCCCATGTTCCCAGGTGGCGTCACGCAACTCACAGCTGCCCTCCTGGAAACCCAGATGCACCCGGCCGACGTCGCCGCTTATTTCATGGCGAAGACCGCCTTTGTCGATGCAATCTGGCAGGACATCCGCAAGGTCGACTACCGGCGCCGGCTGACGTGGCTTGCGCCCGGGTACGCACAGAGTCCGCAGGTGATGCGGAATCTCCTCACACGCCAGCAGGATCCTACCAGGCTCTTGGAGGCAGTGAGCCGCGGCACGCCGATATTGGTGCTGTATGGAGACCTGGACAAGATGGTGCACGGTGAACATATTGCGAAGGAGATGGAGCCGCATTGCACAGACATGGAGGTGTATGTCGTCAGAGGGGGAGGCCACGCACCATTCTACGAACACAGAGAAGAGTTTGTCCGCGAGCTGTTGCAGTTCGTGGGTAGAATTACGGTGAGATACACTAGGCTCTTCGTATGCGGTGGGTGTGCGATTGACTACGGTCATAGACGAAGGGGAAATTGTAGGCCGATAGTGGATATCAATGATATCCACTTCTGTGACTCGCAAGTACAATCTGCCTCGTAAGCTCGATTGTCAGGGAGTCTCCCAAACAGTAGCATACTCTTCGCGCGTAGGGCCGCCGGCGCTGACGCCTTCACGATCGGCGACGCCGATCTCAAGAACTAGGGGTGAAGCGCCCCCTCCTTGCCGCTTCCGTAGAGTAGTAAGTTCAATCGCAGTTGGGTCGTCGTGCAGCGCGAAACTGTGGCGAGTATGCACATGGTTGTCAGTCCCCAAGGCCAAGCGAGCGTAGACACACTGTGCCACCCGGCGGCCATGCAAGCTGAGGTGATGCGAAGAGGCATCCTGGCACGTAGTGTCATATCTTACCGGATATCTGCATCGTCCCATATTTGAGATATGTCTACTTATGTCCTCAGTCATGCCAAGGACTTCGCCTGCCCCACCAGATGTCTTCGAGTGATTGGCAGCTTGATCGCCAGCCTCAATCATCCGGTGACTGACTAGTTGTACTCCGGCCCATTCAAGACTGTCCGTCTGCACTTCTTGACCTCCAATGGTGTTGCTCCGCCGACAAGCCTGTCAATTCTGCCAGCTGGGTACGTGGATTGACGGCACGGAGCCTCGCCGCAAATACTCTTGCGGTCGGCCGGGCGGTATATTTCATGCGAAGGACGGGGGCTTAGGCAACGTCAAAGGTATATACGCTGAAAAGAATTAAATCGAATACGTGTGCTTAGAGGTGGCCCATAGACAACATTTGCTCGATTGATGACGTGTATAGCCTGGTCATCATGTCGACGCTGACGACCGGAGAATGAGTGCCTTAGCCCGCTCGGACCGCGGAGTGATGGAACACTGAAATTTGTCGGGGTGGCTAGTATTACTATCAGCATCACATACTTTGCGTATACACGGAAGCGCTCACCTAACGAGGCCAGACGCGAAAGTCCCTGCTGGCGTTATCTCATTGCCCTGGGCATCGCGAGCCTTCCGTATGTCGAGTGTTGCGATAATACTTGCCATTGCGTGCCAGACGCTACTGTCGCCAAAGCGGCGGCCAGGACAGATCCTGACAACAACGACAGGATGATGTTAGTCTGCCCATCCGTAGCCTGGGTAAACGGTTCTCATTCACTTACCGTCGACCGAAACCAAACACAATTCCTCGTGGATCCTCCTCATTCGCATGCACTCCGTCGAACCGCTCTGGCCGGAACGTCTCCGGATCGGGATAGACTTCCGGATCGTGTAACATCAACCTACAAAGCAGTCAGGATGTCACTAGCTAGCTCTGGCGTGCACCAACCATAGATTCGGAATGATTGTTGTGCCCTTCGGTATCCAGCACCCATGGTATTCATCATCCTCGGACGTAGCATGAGGAACACCTACAGGATCTCACTCAGTGGATGCCATTTTAATTGTCTTTACAGAGCTACTCTGACTGACCCAATGGGGTCGGGCAGGAGAACCTACGTTTCGCTAACATTAGACAACGGCAAGCTGATGCACATTATCAGCTAGCACGCACCGCAACGTTTCCTTCAGGATGCATTCAAGGTATGGCAGAGCATCCCTATCTTCGATATTTGGAAGCCGATCACAACCGACGACACGATCAAGTTCTTCACGAGCCTTGGAAAATACGTCTGGATATAGAACCATAGCAAGAACAAAGACCGTTATGACGGTCTGGGTCTATAGAAGAGTAAGTTCATATCTCGCAGCGACGTTGGAAAACCTCACCGTGTCCGTTCCAGCTGCAATGACGGTTCAAATCAGGAGATTAGAGTACATTCAACGCGACATGTTCAAGATAATTCCGTACCGCCATACACTGTAAGCCCGAACATCATGATTTCCGGTTGTTCGGCCTCCAACGTTCCGTTCGCTGACGCCGTCCTGATCAGCGATGGTAACACGGCATCTTTCACGACGTCTTCTTCCTAATGGTGTGTGAGATAGGCCACACACGCAATATATATGTAGGTGGTCACACTCACTACCTTGCTCGCTGCTAGAGCGTAAGTTCGTTGAGCCGCTTCTCTTAGCAATCTCTTGACGTTCATGGCCCGTCGTTGGAACCCTACACCAGGAAGCCAAGCCGGGGTGTGCTTCACTACATCATTACACTCATATTAGCACCACACGATCGGCCGCAGACTGGCATGCTCACAAAACGGGAGGAAGTCAATTGCCGCTGTACCGGGCGCAGAAAAGCGTACCGTCTCCTCCATGACGGTCTCGATGATATATAGATACTCGTCATCATCGGATTCGACTTTGTGTCCATATAAGTACTGAAGCATTGACGATGCGGAGTAGCTACACCGAGTCACTATCAAAGCAGCAAGTCATTGCAGTGGACATGACCACTTACCGATGGATGTGTGTCTCAAACTTCGTAGGGTCGCGGAGCAGCCCCGCCAGTAGAGTCATAGCCTCGTTCCTTTGCACGCCAGCAACCGCATCGAGTGATGACTTTGCGAAGAACGGCAAATACATCCATCGTCGATGTTTGCGGAATTCTTCGTTGTATGGCATTAGCCCGAAGTCGTGCTCCCATCCTAACCTAACCAGTTGAACGTCATTGTCTTTATGAAATAGCCAGGATAATTAAATTCGCCACACTTACATCTCGATACTCAAGACCGAATATGGCCTACTGGAGTATATCGCACTTCGTTTAACCATGAGCTCCCGCGCAGCAGTGATAGAGTTGATAACTAAGACAGGTGTGTTGAACATCTTCAAGAAGATGACGTCTCCTGATTCCATGTGGTCAGCTGCGGGTGCTAGACATCCATCAGGCTAGTTGCGGTAGGACGCACGCACCGTATTTGCTCCGCCACTCTGCAAACCGCTTCTCCGGATGTGACAGGCTCATCTGGGGAATATTTCCCAAGATTGGAAACGGAGGAGGACCAGGGGGTAGATGGCGTCGCCGAAGCACCTGTTGACGAAGCAGACCAAAGTAGGCCAGAGCGACGAAGATCGCCAACCCTAACGCAGTCTCAAGACTCAGTGATAGGCCCATGGCTGCAAGCACGAGAGGAGGGGTCAAGCTGGGTCAAGCCAAAGGAGAAGGCCTGATTACATGCTAGTAGATTCTTGTATCATATGCTGCATCTGAGGACGATCTTTCGACAATATTGGGGCTTTGCCGAGGCACCCGAGCCTGAACGTGCTTATGAGTCGACGCGAAGTCCGAGTCGACGCACCTAGTCGATCGTGGAGGAGTTATTTCACATGACGGCACATCCCGCTATAATGGCCTGTACTGATTGATAAGCCATTTCCGGTAACGAAGCTCGCATGGCAGAACGCCACCAAGGGGGCGAGGGAAGAGGAATCGACTGACAGAATACGGTGGTTTCACGGGCATGCATGATCTCCTCACGTCACCTTCGTTGCAGACCGCCGTAACTTCGCGCCCGCGAGTCCGCAGTCGACCTCCCACACCGGGGCAAAATCAATGCGAAACATAGTTCGATTGACTTTGATGTATTAGATACCAACGCAGTGCCGGTGCTATACGTCCGGGCCAGCCTCTCGGAAGCAGCGCATATCAGGCTCGCGCGCCCTTCTTCCATCGCGTTCTGATGTTGCGGTAGAAGTGCTTGGGTCCTTGGATGCCTATGCGATCGAAGGAGCCGGGATTACTGCAATGGAGCGTCTCAATATACTGACCTGATGAAGCCAGACAGCAAGTCAGCCGTCGGCGTGATTTTCCGCCCATCGCGGCTTGCAGAAATCAAAGAACACAAGTGAGACGCTGCTTTCCAGGGGATATGTATCCCAGGCATATCCTGCAATAAGCTGCGTCGTTGAGAACGCCAGTTGCCTATTCGCACGCTCGGATCACTGACCATCTTCATATATGCCTGAACTCGCATTTGCACGGATCACGCAGCTCCTCAGCGGAGTGAGTTCGATGTGGAGGCATTGTTTTACTTCGAGCTCGTCTGGGTTTTTGTGCGCTGCTTAGTCGCGTGTCTTAGCAGCCAAGGTTCAAATGTTTCAGTCGCTGTAAGACGCGAACAAACCAGATAAGTTCGGGATAATAACTGCACATTTCGGTATGTCATACCCGTCGGGCATTACGGTCGGAGCGGTTTTCTTAAGACTTCAGTTAATCGATGGGCGACGCCTGCAGGCTGCACGTACATATGCATCAGTCATCGGCATATTGCATGAACAGACACCACCGGAGCGGCTCGGCCCGCGACAGCCGAACAAAGACACGCATAGTTCAGCACTCCGATTATGATTACGACTGGATGGGCGGGGGTGCGGCGAGTGTATGTCGTGGATAGCTATTGGAGACATGCGCGGCCAGGGGAGTGGGAAGAAGGTAGCAAGAAGGGGGAGTGCCGCGTGAGCGAAGCACTGCGACCGGCAATGAAGAAGTTGTCGACGGCAGGCCTGTGTTGACCGTGGTTGAAAGGAGCAAGCATGACTGCCACAGAGCCGCATCATAGAAAAGGAATGCGAGCATAGTATATAGGTTGTCAATGCCAAGACGAGGTCAAGGGGGCTGCCAGCGCGTGAGGGAGAAGGGCGGCAAATCATTGGCGTACAATGATGTGCACTTGTAGGCTGAAATATTCACAACATACCTCAAGCTCTCCTTAGGAGTAATCCAGCGTAGCGAGAGAAGCTGCGTTTCTATCCGCTAGACCGCACACCACATTGAGCTTGAGCACCCAGGACGTGCTGTATTTCACCTGTCTGGGACGATCTCTGCTACGGGCATTAAAACCAGCGACACGGATTCGAAGATTTGGGCAGTCTTGACGGCGAGCTTTGAAGGCACTTTGCGACGGAAAGTGGGAGCAAACGGGCGGCTTGACTCTGAGGGGCTTTAGTTTAGATGAATGCGCGGGATAAGATGAAAACGCACCTCGATGTGACTGGAATGGACATGAATAGTGAACATGGGAGGTGTCAGCAGGCTCATCCCGCGCGCACATGAGCACAAGACAGTGGGGTAGACCGGGCGGGCATCTGAATAGAGAAAAGGATGAGAAACCTGGGGAAGGACACCAAGATGCGGGTGCGGAGAATCGTGGGGATGGGATGGCAGAGAGTATCGAGTGGGGCTCCTCGGACGGCACGCGGCGCATTGCGGTGCTGGCATGCGCCGCCAACAGGGTCAGCGTTGGAGTAGCGGGCGACTGTCAGTGTATGCGCACTGTACGGTAGCTCAGAGGGCATCCGTTGCTGTCCCGCCAATACCTGGAGCTTCGCCCTGCAAACTCTCACTCTGCCCGGCGACCGGTGACGGCGAGTCGTCGCTTTTCGGCGGAGGCTTGATCCAGATGGGGCCCCCGCTTGACATCACAGCAGCCAGGCTCGCATTGACCGACGATCCTCAGTGATATCTACTTACGCCCACTGTGAGTATATCGACCCGCTGGACACAGAGCAGGGCAGCCCTTCCTGGAGGGTGCGTACCACACACACACACACACACACACACTCACCGGTGTCCCCACATCATCCCTTCAAAAACATCACGCCGTACCCTGTGCTTGAGCTGTCTGCGAGAACCCCACGAGTGGCGAATGAGTTGGCGGGGTCCGCCGAAGTAGCGGTGGAAGTCGAGGCCTTGTGCAGACCTTCGCTGCGTACCGTCATGATATCTCCCGGGCGCCTGATTGTAAATGCCACCCGGCTAATCGCCGAACTTCACTCGTGTCAGCACTCCAAACCAATGGACCCGCTGGGGTGGACTAATCCACGTGGACTCTACGGGAGCTCGCCTCGCCAAACAGCGCCTAGATCATCAAGGTGATAAGACGCCTTCTGATGATGTTTCTACACCGACTCTTACATCGCTGTAACCTCCCTTACTGATATCACTGTATATATCAT
>KV429058.1:125306-151786 GCA_001632345.1 Daedalea quercina L-15889 | reverse complement strand
TTCTAGCTTGAGCTCGGCATATCAAAAGAGGCAAAATAGACACAAGCAAATCAATCAGGATGGAATTAATGTGTGTGAAGCCTCATCGAGGCACTCCGACCTAATCGCTCGTATCGCCTTTGTTTGTACATCACGTGATCCATGGAGTCTAGTGGACTCCACGTAGACAGTCCACCCCAGTGGACGGCTTGTTCTCCAGCACTCCGACCTGCGGTCCCCACCACTACGCAGTAACTTACAGACTGCCATCCAATGTTGTACTGGGGCACAACTCGTTGACATCGTCTCCACCCTTCGTGCTTCGATGGTCAAAGTTCCGGCCTCTTTCAATGGATGCTATGGGGCAGGGTAACACTCAGAGGAATGATGGAGGCCGTGGTAAAGCTTTCGCGGTTGTATATTGACGGGTGCGTTCCATCGAATGTATATAGCCAATGACGATGTATTCATTTTGTACAATTTTGTACAATTACGCACATGCGGTTGTACTTACAACCGCGCCCCGAGGCACGACTGACGTGCGCGTTGAGTGTGATGCTCGTGGTAAGTATGTCGATTAGCGTGAACGCACAGTGACACGGCGCGCTCTAGTACACTGTACGAGTCACGTCAAAGTCTCCACACCTGCAGGTCCATACGCTGTGCAGTGCACATTACCAGGGGCGCAGTGTGTGCCGTGATGCGCTGCCTCTGTCGCAGGCTCATCTCGCTGTGAACTTCGGAATGCAGGAATGCAGTCCGACTGGACTGGCCATCATCCAACCCACAGGACTTGCTCCCATCTACATGTCCTGTGCATCATCTTGAGCCGACTCACACCCCTTGAGTGCGTTGCTCGACGGTCCATCTCCACGCCATTTATCCACGCTGTGCTGAGCAGGCGACACTGCGCCGATCAGAGCATAGGTACCGCATCTCATTCCGCACCATCACAACGCTGGACCGACCACCATGAATCTCGCCCCATTGAGAGTAGATTCAATTACATGCCACTGCTGTCATGGTAGTGTCTCGCCGCGCATTGTCATGGCCACACTCGCATCGCGCGCGCAGGGGTCATTTGTGCGATCCCGCTATTTAATGCTGTGTCCACCGGAGTGTGGGGGTCCGGAGGTAGTCTGTATGGTCCGTGTGGCATGTCGGTTGTGCTGATACCACTTTCTATGGCGACGCCACGTATTGTCGCTCTTCCGAAACGCAACATTTCTTGACCAATCTATCCTATAGATGAATGACTATGAGTAAGGACGTATGAGTCATCATAGCCAGCCGTTGCTGTCACCTACATCTCGACAATGCACACGAAGCGCAGTCGACTGGAATACTTTACTCCGCGCTTCTCCAACAGATCATAGGTTGCCTTTGCGGAGCTGAAGATGATGACCGGTTTGGTTGAAAATTCGGTATACACGATGTCCCCTGGTGTCGCAGCCAGTGTCAGCCAAGGCGCAAGTCGATTGGTGGTACACACCGGTCGATGGACGCACCATAACGAGTAGCCCACTCCATAAAAGTCTTATGCTGGTCCAGCAGTGGAAGCTGATGGACATTCCTGAGGATGGGCAGACGTGGCAGTCTGGGAGGCAGGTCATTGCGTTTCAATTCGGCCTTCGAAGGTAGATTAAGCATAAGATACACAAGGCAAGTGTTGCGTCTTCATAAACAGTGGGGATAGCCATCGAGCTGACCGTGGTACTGCGATCAGTATAATGGGGTGAAGTATGATCTCTCTTCGAAACGCGATTTATTTCGATGAGCAGCGAGGTCGCACTCAGATTCAGAAGCATGAAACGAGGTCACGTGCTTCTTACTTAGAATTAGGTCTTTACCTGGTGCCGAACTCTCCGCAATGAGGACGCTTCGTCTATTGCTCTGATAGTGTTGAAATAACAGTGTTAACACGTGTCGACAAGCCTGATCAAATGTTTGTACTACTGTCCAGAATCAACTGGAGGCTTTTCTCAGACCGAAGACGAATGTCGCAGACAAAGGGCTCAGGACGCCTGTGCACTGGGTTAGTTCCGAGAAATACTACTGATGAGCTCGAAAAGATTTACATTACCACCCCAGAGATGCTCTTGGGCATCGGCGTGATTTCTTCCCCACGTTCGTTTCGCACCTTGCGAATGTCCATAGTAGCTACGATACTGGCAGCAGCAAGCCATATCATGTCATCAGCGAAGTATCGCCCTGGGCAGATCCTGTTGGATGGTTAATATATAGCAATATTTGTGATAGTTCGACTTACCTGCGTCCGAACCCAAAGATGATTTTCTTTGGATCTTTGTGGTCAAAGTCCGCATCACCATCAACATTGAGGAACCGCTCCGGCTTGAAAACGTCCGGCTCAGGGTACACATCAGGATCCCGGAACATCGCCCTATAGGCTATCAGCAAGACACAACAAACAGATGAAACAACCGGACCAGATATTTGCCATTACGAGTGAACCTTTGGGTATGTAGTATCCACGGTAGACATCGTCTTCCATGGCCTGCCGAGGAACCGCTATGAAAGTAAGTAAGTGATAGAATTGAATGCATGATATTGATGTGCCGTACAAGTAGGAAGTGACGGGCACCACCTGCATGAACACCTTCAGCAAGGCAGCCTCATCGTCTGGTGAGAAACCCTTCTGTACCTGTATACCTCTCTGATAACGCATTCGAGGTAGGGCAGTAATACTCGATCCTCGAAGTTTGGGAGTCTTGCTTCGCCGACGACTCGAGTCATCTCTTCTTGCACCTTATTGAAAATCTCGGGATGCTGTACCATCACGAGTATAAACACGAGCATGCTCGTCAGCGACTACAGATCGTTAACATTTTTAACTGTAGGCTTCGATGGATTTTATCTACCGTGTCAGTACCCGCTATGCATATGGGGCATTAGAGAAGTGCACCTGTGTCAAGGAACGGACAGTATCTTGCCTGCATATAGAGTGCCTGCAGCACCTCTGACATCACGTTCGTCGTTTGCTGTGAGTCTTCCGTCCCTAGAACAGTCTTCTATCATGCGCGTTGTAAATGATGGCTTTGCATCACCAGTCGCCTGTGGCATGGGTCAGCCGGCATTCATTCACAATTACACAAGCTACTAGTAGTGGTGAGTCCTTACCACATTGTTCACGGCGTTGTACGGTATGTCTTCCATATCCTCGATAGCTTTCCGGGCGATCGCAGCCGAGTATTTGAACCCCATGCCTGGGATCCACGCAGGGACGTACTTCACTTAGCACAAGAGCGACGGGTGAGTTCTGGCAGTGTAACAGTGTTGTCTACTTTCCACTTACGAATCGGGAAGAAGTCGACGAGTGCTGATCCCGCCCCACTACCAGAGAGACACTTTCTGACCCCGTTCTCTATCATCTTAATGTACTCGTCGTCTAGTGAAGTGACAGTATGCCCATAGCCGATTTCAAGCATGATCGCCGCAGTGTAGCTGTTGAGACCAGAGTCAGCGCTTTCAAAGCATACGAGTAAATACTTCCGACCGTTTCAGCTCTAACACTATATTGTCTGTGTTCTGCGGAAGATCGCGCAGGAGCCGGCGAACTTCACGATACTGTATCGGGTGATAGCTGTCTAGAGCGGATCTCGCAATGAATCCCCGCTGGAACCACTTTCTCAGACGTCTCCACCTGTCGTCGTACGGGGCAAAGCCGACGTTGCCCGTCCACCCGACTCTGACAAGCATTAGTAAAGCAACTGAATGCACCACTAATATAGTCTTGCACGCACAGCTCTCTGAAGTAAAACAGGGGCGGTCGATCAGAGTACTTTGCGCCACGCTTCTCCATCAGATCCACGGCTGCTTTCGCAGAGCTGAGGATGATGGTGGGCTTGCTGAAGAATTCGGCGTAGACGATATCCCCTATGATACATTCCATTGTCGGTCACTAGAGCGCTCCTTACTAGTTAAGATGCTTAACCTACCGTATTGTCTCGCCCAGTCCGTGAATGTTATGTGCTGATCAATCTGCGGCAGTTGGTGGATGTTGCCGAGGAAAGGCACACCCTTGGGGCCCGGCGGCAAGCCATTGCGTTTCGTTTCCCCAGGGTATAATGACAGTAAGATGTACACGCATATCGCCGTAGCGACATAAGGGCCAGCAACGGCAGCGAAGTCGTCTGTGATGGGCATACTGTACACAGATGGTGGTGAATGAAGTCTGAGGCGGGGGCGCCCCGCAGATGTTCAAATGGGCCGCAGTAGAGAGCGGATGAGCCGTATCCTCGGTCGATGTCATCAGTTACGTCCATTCGCTACAGCAGATCGATGTTTCTCACCTCTATTCGGGTGAGCTACGATTCTGGGACGACAGTGTGAGATTTGTGGTGTCACATAATCTCATACTGTTGGGAATGGCAGACCTCCCATGGGATCGAGAAGTGCGGCGGCAAATTCCAGGAAAGCTTCAATTCAAGCCGTGTAATGATCAAACCTATTACACTGACTCTGAGCCTACGAAGCGACATGAGATTCCGGGAAGACACAGAGATTTGGCACTGAGCGGAGTAGATGTCTACCGAGATTGCATAGCTAGCTGCAAACGCATGATTGTTAGATTCAATCATTATTTTCCCCGTGTTGCAGCAACTCGAGCTCGCATCCGCCCAATCGTTGCATAACAGCTGTTCCTGGAGTATATCCTGAGTAATCCTGCCCAGCTGACATATTGCGCGGGCAGTATATGGGAGGTGCCCATGGCACCTAAGGTCACTTCCCCGCACAGCTATCGCGAGTGTCAATGACGTGAATAGATTCAAAGTCAGCGGGATATCATCACTTCTATCTGTGAAACCTTATATCGACCCTGACGATGCCTCTGGAATCGGGAGCTTGTAGACCAACTGGGCAGATGGTAGAAAGATAGGACCTGCACAGAAGCACGATTATCATAAGCACACTCCACAATTGAACGGAAAAGCTATATACGCACATTTGTCACGACCTACGTCGAGTCAAGAGTGATATTGGCGATTGCTAGTGGCATCGCACGTATAGCGAAGGCGAGTCCTCATAGGTGAGAATATACCTGTATGGTGAGCTCGTAGCCACAAGCGCGTCATGCAAAGGAACGACAATGCATTCCCCATCCTAAAATCCTTAGGACTGCCAGACACCTGCCTCGGTACGCGGGGTAACTGAACACTTGAACGGGCGAGGATGGCTGAATGCCCGTTAGTAACGACTATAAAGATTACACACGAGACTACTTACCTAACCGAGCCAAGCACGAGCGATAGCGGAGGAGTAATCTCGTTTCCGTCCTCGTCTCGCAATTTTCGATTGTCAAACGCCGCGATAATATTGGCTATAGCCAGCCAGATGCTGACATCGGCAAAGCGACAACCAGGGCAGATGCTGCGCAATGGACGACCGAGGAACGGTGCGTCGCTCCTCAGCGATATTACCACGGGTGAAACTACCACGGGTGAAATGGAACCGCGGACCATCTTCCATGGCCAAAAAGAATGTTATCGGTCTAGCTTCTCTGCATCTTCAGCGGACTGGCCCAGAAAGCGTTCCGGCCGAATGTCTCAGGATCCGGGTACAGCTCCGTATGGGGCGTCACGAACTTCAAAAGTGTATACGCCGAAGGGAACCAAGTATAAAGAAGATGCAGGGAGACGTGGCCTATAGACGATCATTGCTCTCGGTTGATGACATGTACGGTCCTCCCACTGTCAAGTCGACGATGATTCCGACCCGAGAATGAGTGCCTTAGCCTGCTCGGACCGCGGGGTGATGGAACACTGAAACTTGTCGGGATGGCTGGTGCTCACTCACATCGGCATCATATTCTCTTCGTATACAGGGAAGTACTCACCTAACGAGGCCTGACGAGAATGTCCCGGCTGGCGTAATTTCATGGTCCTGTGCATCGCGAGCCTTCCGTATGTCGAATGTCACTATAATGTTTGCCATCGCCTGCCAGACGCTGCTGTCGGCGAAGCGACGGCCAGGACAAATCCTGACACCCAAGACAAGATGACATTAGTCGGTCCATTCCTGATTTGGGTCAACACGTCTCAATCACTTACCGTCGACCGAAACCAAACACAATGCCTCGTGGATCGTCATTCACATGCACTCCGTCGAACCGCTCTGGCCGGAATGCCTCCGGATCGGGATAGACTTCCGGATCGTGTAGCATCAACCTACAAAGCAGTGAGGATGCCACCAGCTAGCTGCGTTGTGTACTAACCATAAATTTGGGATAACCGTTGTGCCCTTTGGTATACAGTACCCACGGTACTCATCGTCTTCGGACGTAGCATGAGGTACACCTGTAATACCACGCTACGTGAGCGCTGTGGGGATCAATACTGCGGGACAGCTGACCTAATGGAGTCGGGCAGGAGAACCTACATCCCGGCTGAGATGAGACGACGCCGAGTTCATGCACAATATTAGCTAGTACGCACCGCAACGTCTCCTTCAGGACGCATTCGAGGTATGGCAGAGCATCTCTATCGTGGATGTTGGGAAGCCGATTGCAACCGATGACACGATCGAGTTCTTCCCGAGCCTTGGCAAATAGGTCTGGATACAGAACCATAGCAAGAACGAAGGCCTTTATGACGGTCTGGGTCTTATGAAGCGTGTAAGTCTACGTATTGCAACAACGTTAGAGAATCTCACTGTGTCCGTTCCAGCTGTGATGGTAGTTTAAAGCAGGGGATTTGTAATGCGCTCAGGCGGTGTATTCAAACTAAGTGCGCAACTTACCGCCATACAAGGTGAGTCCAAACATCATGAGTTCCGGCTTCTCGGTCTCCAACGTTCCGTTCGCTGAGGCCTTCCTGATCAACGACGGTAACACGGCTCCCTTTGTGACGTCTTCCTCCTAATGTTGTGTGAGATAGGTGCACATGATATATATGTGTGTAAGTAACTGCACTCACTATCTTGCCCGCCGCTAGCGCGAATGTTCGCTGCGCCGCTTCTCTTAACATGCTCTTGACTCTCAGGGCTCGCCGTTTGAAATCTGCACCAGGAAACCAAGTCGGAGTGTGCTTCACTACATCGTTGCAATTCATATTAGCACTGCAACGGAACCCAGATCGATAGGCTCACAAAATGGGAGGAAGTCCACGGGAGCTGCACCAGGGGCAGAGGAGTTCATCGTCTCCTCCAAGACGGTCTCGATTATGTGCAAATATTCGTCATCATCGGATACGACTTTGTGCCCATATATGTATTGAAGCAATGAAGACGCGGAGTAGCTATATTGAGTCGCTATTGAAGCAGCAAGCCATTGCATTGGATAGGACTACTTACCGATGGATGTGGGACTCAAACTTCAAAGGATCGCGGAGCAACCCCTTGAGTAGAGTTATCACCTCGTTCCTCTGCACGCCAGCAGTCGCATCGAGTGAGGACTTCGCGAAGAACGGCAAGTACATCCATCGTCGATGTCTTCGCAATTCCTCGTTATATGGTATTAGCCCGAAGTCGTGCTCCCACCCTAACCTAATCAGTTCAATGTTATCATCTTCACGAAGCTAGAACAGTCAAATCACCATACTCACAGCTCTATTTGAAGTACTGAATAAGGCCTGCTAGAGTATATTGCACTTCGCTTATTTAACAGCTCTCGTGCGACAGTGACGGAGTTAATAACCAAGACAGGCGTGTTGAACATTTTCAAGAAGATAGTGTCACCTAGCTCCGTGTGATGAGCTACAATCGTCAGGCCAGTCATGATGGGATGCACGCACCGTACTTGTTCCGCCACTGGGCGAACTGCTTCTCCGGATATAACAGGCTCATCTGGGGAATATTGCCCAGAATTGGGAACGGAGGAGGGCCAGGGGGTAGGTCGCGTTGCCGAAGCACCTGTTGACGAAGCAAGCCAAAGTAGGCCAGAGTGATGAACACCGCTAATGCTAGGGCAGTCTCAAGGCCCAGCGAGAGACTCATGGTTGCGAGCGCGAGCGTGAGATCAATAGGGTCGACGCCGAGGGAAAATGTTTCAATACATGAGTCCTTATATGCTGTATCTGAGGACGATCTTCCGACAATATTCAGTCTACGTGCTCAGCGCTCATGCATCATGAGCTGAAAGAGCCGTCATCCCACATGACGGTACATGCCACTTCATAGCCGTAGCCTGCAATTGATAGGCCACGGCAACGAAGCACTAACGAAGCTCGCATGGCGCTACGCCACAAAGGATACGAGAGGCGAGAAGTAGGCTGTGGCGTTCCCACATGTATGCATCGCCTTCTCGCCTGCGACCCGCGGTCCACAACCGGAGTGACTGGAAATCAATGCGAAACATGGGTTAATTGACCAAGTTGATGGATCAGTGCCAGCGCTAGTGTGGTGCATACCTGTAGTCCGGTGACACGGACAACAGTAGTAACACCTGGAGTATGTGAGTGTACTGGTATCGTTCGATAACGTGATGCTTGTCATCTCACCTGGAACGCCTCATACACTCGGGCTAGCCTTTCAGAAGCTGCGCACTATCAGCTCCGCGCTCTTCTCCGATCGTGTTTTGATATCGCAGCAGAAATGCTTGGGATGTCTATGGGCAGAGCCGGCGTCAACGATTACACGGACGCGCAACCCAATATACTGACCTGATGAAGCCAGACAGAAAGTCAGCCGTAGGCGTGATTTCCCGGCCGACGGAGTCCCTCGCCTTGCGAACGTCGAAGGTTGCTGTGACATAAGCGATGGCAAGCCAGGCGCTCCTATCCCCCAGGAAGCGTCCAGGGCATATCCTGCAATAAACAGCATTGTTAAGAATGTCAGTCGCGTAAGCAGAGGTGCACGGGGGCACCTGCCACCACTGACCGTCTTCTATGCCCGAACGCGTATTTGCGAGGATCGCGCAGCTCCGCGAGATCGTATTCTATGTCGAAGAATCGTGTTGGTTTGAACTCATCTGACTCCTCGTACACCACTTCGTCGCGTGTCATGGGCCTGCAATCCCCGCCAACTGATGAGCCAAATGCTCCAATCATTTGAGACGCGAACGAACCAAATATTTGAGATAACCATTGCACATCGAGGCATGTGATACCCGCTATATTGGTCTTCTCCAGTTAACTTAGTTGATGAGCGATGCCTGCACGTACACATGAATCAGTCGTTCCCGTACGCCGATATACTGGATTCAGGGTAGACTTGCTCAGTGGTACAGGCGCACCCCACCTGCTGCAAGCTTATATGAGCACGGATTTAGGTCGAGTGCGCGCATCCGCAGCTTGAAGCTGGATCGGTCGAGGTCAAAATCCGATGGACTCACCTGTATACTTCCTTCTGTACAGATTCCAGGTAGGGGAGTGCCAAGCCTCCCGTGCCCTACCACTCGATCAATCTTCGCTTGCGCTCGCTCGTAGACCTCTGGATTGCGAATCATGGCGAGAAGCCAGATGGCAATGACGCTGACGGTCTGATCTCCGTAATCTCCACTCAGCATTTGGGTCTCGGGAACAAATCAACACGTACGGTCTCCGTTCCCGCTAGAAAGAATCCAAACTGAGGCGATCATAGAATGCGAAGGAGAGTGCATGACTTACCCGTGTAAACGACGCCTACTGCACCGCTCATCTCCCTCTCCTCCGCAAGGGAAATCGGCTCGTCAGCCGATCCATCTCCTATTATTGCAGTCGCGAACGACGGCTTGACTGTGATTAGTGCCGACTGCAGAAGAGAGGCACTGGCTCTGTTTACCATCGCTTTTTTGACCGCGCTAAATGGATCGAGGTTCATCGCATCTATATTGGGACGCGAGCGTATGGCTGTCCGCTTCCAGCTTGGGAAACCAAGAAGGGATGTACTTCACTGCAGTGCGTAGCTCCAGTGTCAGCATGGGGTAAGAGATGACAGAGCTAGAAGTGGAGTACGACACTGGCGTATCGGAAGAAAGTCCACGAGCATAGATCCTGGATTGTGCGCTAGGAAGACACCCTCAACCGCTGCGCCTATCTTCTGTATGTGTGCATCATAAATGGCCGTCACAGTGCGTCCGTACCCAATCTCGAGCATTATCCCTGCTGCAAAGCTGCGGAGGACATGTGGTGAGAAAAGATTGTAGCTCACGTTAGCGTTTCAAATGCCCGGGTCCGGTTCATGGAGTAAGTCAGTTAGGAGTCTCTGCGCCTCGCGTTGCTGGATAGGGACATAAGTATCTAGCCTCTTCTTGACCTGGAAGCCGTGTTGGAACCACTTGCGATGGTGCTTCCAGCGGTCGTCGTATTACATGAAGCCTACGTTCCATGCGAAGCTGCCGCTTCAAGATGTGTATGAGGCGGTTAGTATCATACATGTATGGTATGCTGAGAATGAGCTTACAGGTCACAGAGATAAGTGCACAGAGGCCGGTCTGAGTACTTGGCACCACGCTTCTCCATGAGCATCCGTGCTGTTTTGGCGGAGTTAATCACCAGGACGGCTCTCGTGAAGAACCTCGCATAGACGATGTCACCTGGAGCATACATAAAGTTAGCGAGACACAAGGCTATACACTTCCGTGGCGAGCAGCCGCACCATATTTTCTCGCCCATTCTGTGAACGTGTCTTGCTGATACTCATCCGAAATCTGGTGCAGGTTGCCTACTGTTGGAAGCCGCGGCGCGCCTGGGGGAAGGGACGGTCCTCTGCGTCCATGCCATCAAACGAGGAAAGCGCAGATCGTAACGAATGGGAGGGTGACCCAGTTGTACGTCGCGTCCATATCACGTCCGGAAAGTGACGCAAGCTGACTTGACAGGACATCCATGGTAGCTGGGATGGCAGCTTCTGCACCTCCGACTGCGTCTAAGTCTTATGTAGAGGCATGGTCCAGAGCGCTGAGGGTTGATATGCGACGGGAAATTAGCGTCTCAGGTGCTCGATTCAACGGGGTCAATGAGATACCCCCGTCAGCACGCTCGTATATTTGGAGACAGCTTGTAAAGTTCAAGGTCCTCTCGGACGCCGTATACGCTAGCCAAAGCCGTGTATTGACGGGAGCGAGCGATGTTACAGCGAGGGGAGAAAAGACGAGGTGCGAGAGACGAGTGCTCGCCTTATAAACGCGCTTCGGCTAATTCCGAAGCGCCGACGAATGCGTATGAACCACTGTCCTTACACAGCTAGCCATGATAGTGTGTATCCGAACCTCCGACGGCGTATGCAAATTCGTCATCTTTCGCTGGCTAACAGGCTCCGTGGGGCTGGGTGTTTTGAGACGGGACTCATGTCAACCCGGAAGCAGAGGAACACGAGGGAGACAGCCACCACGATACGAGTGAGGAATGTTACCAAGACCAAGATATCGACGTAAACAGCTTACATCGTCAAAGGGTACATCGCAATCCAATGTAATCCTAAAGAGAATATGAACTCAGTTCGTCACCGTGCGCTTCAAGAGCGGCAGTTGGACGCGTAAAGATCGCTCACCTGACTAGTGACTACCGTAGCTGTCTCCGCGGGGAAACGTACATATGATTCCGTTCAGCGTGGATTGGCTGTTCTTTAGAAAAGATCTCAGCAAGTAAACCAGGAAGAAACATCACTGAAGAATCTGCAGGAATAATCAAATCAGCGAGGAATTCAAATACACAAAATCAATATCGAACTCGTTTGAATTGGGAGTCCTTGCAACCACAGTATGCGCGTAGTAGCTGGCAAGCGTCCCTTCTTGATCTAGACATGCTGCTGCACTAGTTGCAGCAACCCTCTGTTTATTTGATGATACTGTCCGCATCCGCTACCTACCGGAAAAAGGTGGCCAGACGCCCTTTGCAACCTCTCGCAAGTCCTCCTGCTAGGGTGCTGCGTACGTCAGAGTATCTGTGGCTGTCTTCCCCAACACTCCTTGACCTCGAACCGCCCCTGATTCCACCGCGGACCCGCAACTTTATGATTTCGAAAGTTCGGTTTGCAGGATCGCGGGAACGTCAATGCACTGAAAGCCCCATAGCGGCTCAACCTGAGATTGGAAGCAAGTATTCCCAGCAGCAGTCACCTCGAGGGTTCACACTCATGACACGGGGTCGGCAGCCTGGTCTCCAGACATATACTGTACTGTGTACAGCTCCCAGACGGCTCCAGACGTAGAAGTAAACTCAGACGAGGAGAGTAGTTGGAGAGTGATAAGGCTACTGGTTAAAGTTTGCCAAGAGACCATGATTGCACGAGTGTCGAGCGCCCATCGGTAGTGCATCTACTCATGGGTTGTTCTCACGCTCGCGATGCATGGCCGGCGTACAGGCCCGGGAACTCTTTCCTTCCGTCGCTCTCCGTCATTTGCTACATCTCACATAACTTCCGGCCTCCTCGTCCTTGCGCTGCGCAAACGACCCTTCCGGCTCACTCTGGCAGCTGGAAGACTAATATTCTTTCGTACCCTGCAGGCGATATCGGAGCCGCTCCGGACCCTAACACACGCCGACTCTTAGAGGCGACGAGACGTTCTCGTTGGGCACCGCGTATGTAAGTATGGCAGCAATGAATTGCGCGATACCAGATAACGCTGACTTAATCTGCTCTCCCTATCTCCGGAGCTCCCTTAGCTGCTCGCCTCAGCGTTATCACGGTATGCACACACGGGGATAGCGCCATCGCGGACGACTCGGAGCCAATTTTCTGATAGACGTGGAGTGGCCAGGGTGACCTAGGGTGGCATGAGCTGAACATAAATCAGGAAGGTTCCCTTCAGCGTCTTCGGTGCTCCTTGCATTCTGCTACTCGCCGATTGCGTGGCCTCTGTCGCTTGTTGTTCCCGAACAATCTACCATGAGCGCACAAGACTTCCTCGAAAAGGACTCCCTCGGTTCTAAGGAGGAGACTGACGAGAAGAAGGACAATGTCCACGTCGCGCTCATCAACGACGAGGTTGATACCGGTGCTGCGCTGGTCGCCGGCAAGCATGTCGAGATCACGCCCGAGCAGGCGCGACGCCTGCGGCGGAAGATCGACTGGCATCTCTTGCCGCTCATGTGCGTGCTCTACTGGATCCAGTTCATGGACAAGACCACGCTTGGGAGCGCGGCCATTCTGGGTATCAAGACTGCGACGCACCTTACGACGAACGAATATAACTGGTTGGGCACGATCTTCTACCTCGCCTACCTCGCCTTCGAGTACCCGCAAAATCTGGCACTGCAGCGGTTCCCGGTAGGCAAATGGATGAGGTGCGTCACCGGTTTCTCTTGCCATGTCATTACTGATGGCCGGTGCAGCTTGAACATTTTCGTGTGGGGTGTTGCGCTCTGTAGTCACGCGGCGTGCAAGAGCTTTGGCGGTCTATTCGCTTGTCGCTTCATCCTTGGGGTATGCGAAGGCTCGATCACAGCTGGCTTCATGATCGTCACGAGCATGTTCTATACGCGGAAGGAGCAGACACTGAGAGTTGGTTATTGGTGTGCGTACTTGGCCCGCACTTGTTCACTCTGCTGCTAATAAGGGCCCCTTGGTGGATGGTCGCATGACCTTTAGTCCTGATGAACGGCACTGGTGCGTCCAGTCTCTCGCAGTTACGCTTCGAAATTGACTGATGGGTATCTTTCTAGCGCAAATCGTCATCGGGTTCATCTCCTTCGGGACGCTGCACATCAGCACGGGGAAGTTTGAGCCCTGGCAGTGGCTCGTCATCATCACGGGCATCCTCACGCTCATTACCTCCGCGTGCTATTTCTTCATGTTCCCCGACTCGCCAACGAACGCGTGGTTCCTCACACCCGAGGAGCGCGTTCTCGCCGTGCAGCGCATCCAATCGAACCAGACCGGTGTGGAGAACAAGCGGTGGAAGCGCGAGCAGTTCATCGAGGCACTCACAGATCCAAAGACATGGCTCTTCGCGCTGTTCTCCGCGTTCGATAATGTCCCGAACTCGCTCACGAACCAGCAGCAGCTTATCATCGCCAACTTTGGGTTCACTACTTTACAGACGACACTGCTAGCGATAGTCAATGGCTTCGTAGAGATTGCGACGATCTTCACGGGTGTGAACCTCGCGGCGCGACTGCCCAACTCGCGTGCATACGTCGGCATCATCTACTTCCTACCGACCATCCTAGGCATTCTCCTTGTCAATCTCCTGCCGTGGGAGAACAAGATCGGTCTGCTCTTTGGACAGTGGTTGACCGGTACGTCCCAATCGGCCGGTTGATAGTAAGCGGGGTGCTGACTGCTCATTGGACAGGCATCAGCACGACCGCCTTCGTCCTCGCGCTCTCGTGGATTACGAACATCACCGCGGGGCACACGAAGAAGGTCACCGTTAACGCGATCATGCTCATCGCGTACTGCGTCGGCAACGCCGCGGGCCCGTTCATGTGGCAAGCGAAGTATGAGCCCAGGTGAGCGCTCCTTGGTGCGGTTCTCCCCTGCCGTATCGGAACTCAAGAACGCGTTCAGGAACCACGTCCCATGGCTGATCATCGGCATTTGTTACGCGACGTGCATGTTTCTCCTTGCGACCATCCGTGTGCTGCTTGTGCGCGAGAACCGCAAACGCGACGCAGAGCCGCGCGATACTACGTACGACGATGTGTATATGGAGATCACCCTCGCTGACGGCACGCGCGTGGAGCGTAAAGTCGAAAAGGAGTACCTGGACTTGACCGACATACAGAACCGGGACTTCCGATATGTGCTATGAAGCGCTGGGTAGATGTCAACGTACCGTTTGCTGTGCAACCGCCTGCCCTTCAATGAGGCAAGGTGCGTCACAGATATATTTACCCAAATGTATTGTAGTTTTTTGGGAATTCTGGAGAACAGTCACCGACGTAAGGGAGTCGGCAGTATTCTTGGAGACGACTTTGCATGTGCCTACCGCGGCGTTTCATTTCCGCTTTTGCTGTCGGATAACGACGTCGTTCGAACCCTTCATGACTCGCTAACACGCGTATGCTATGCATCTGACGTCCGGCGCATATCGGAGCTATGGTCGCACTACTACTACTGCGGCTTTCACCAGCTCGAGCCACCTGATGACTCAAAACGGTGGTTGTGCCGTTCGGGAGCGCGTGTACCAGCGGCTGTTGAGTATAGACTTCTCACGTTCAAGTCCCTCACTGTAGAACCTCTGAAAGAGTTTGTTACTGAGTATACGTCCGTAACAGGTCCGAATACGTCGACCACTCACGTTCATTGTTTGGAAGCGACGCTGTAAATGTCTCCTGTCGTTCAGCTAATCCTGGATTGTGGCTGGAGATGCGAAGCGCGCCTCACAGGGCATGCCAGTCGGTGCGACGCGGGAGCGGAAGTGAGTCATGCAACAGGAAGTTGAGATCGACGGGTCCGACGAGAGGTGACAGCCTCATGATTCGCGGAGAGCGACGTGTCGCACGGACGCGCTGTAACGCGCATCCTTCAGTGTCGCAGCAGTTATAAACCTGTAGCCAGGTGAGAATAGGGCCATCGCACCTCATCTCTCCGGAGTCATCATGTTGGTCAACTCTCCAGATGCTCTGATCATTCTAGGCACTCTCGTGCTCGCGTTATTGCTGGTTTACTTTGCTTACAACAGCCGTCTCATTGGAGACGATCTGCCCCCTGGACCACGGCCGCTGCCATTCATTGGCAACGCGCACCAAGTCCCATCTGAGCACCCAGAAAAGACCTTTGCGAAGTGGGGCACTCAGTACGGTGCGCGCCATGTCTGCGGAGAGATCATTCCAGCTTTACTAACGTTTCGAGTTCAAAGGCGACGTTATATATGTGAAGATGCTCGCGACCCCGACCTTGGTCATTAACTCCATCGAAGTCGCGCAGGATCTCCTGGACAGGCGGGGAAGGAGATACTCCGGCAGGCCGTATTTTACCGTAATCTCCGACTTGTGAGGCTTTCGTCGTGCTGCAAGCCATCGGATATACTGAGCCTGAAACATGACAATGCAGGCTGGGATGGGGAGAGGCTATAACGAGCCTCCAGCTGGGCGAGCGACTGCGGAAGCAGCGGCGCTGGCTCCATGAATCATTCTACGACAAGTCTGCGTTGGATATGGCGCAGCCAACACAGTTACGGGAGGCCAAAGTCCTCCTTCAGTGCTTGCTCGACAATCCGGAATGTTACTCCGAGCATTTGAATAGGTGAGCAGTCTTAGGTATCTGTCACTGGTACTCTTGCTGACGGGGCGCCAGGTTCACCAGGTCAATCATGTTGGAGACAATTTACGGCCATACAGTCACTTCTCGAGACGACAAGTACATGCAGATTGCCGACAGGGCACTTAAAGGCACGAATGACGTCGCTGCGGCCGGCACCAACATCGTCGACGCTCTCCCAATACGTAAGAACGTCCACGTTATGGGGAAATGTCACCAACTTATCATCGTGCTGATTCATGCAGTTCGTCACGTCCCGAGCTGGATGCTTGGCAGAGGAATTGCGCGACTCTTGAAAGAGACAAGACCTGGAGTGCTTGCAGCGCACAAGGAACCATATGCTCTTGTCGCGAACGCGATGGTACGTCGCTCATTTTAGCTAGGCGTACTGAGATGCAGGATAATGTCCTGGGGTTGCTATAGGCGGCAGGCGAGAGCAAGCCCTCAATGGTGAGATCGTTGATAGAGGAATACGCTTCCAAAGACACGCTCGCGCAAGAGCGATGGGACATCATGAGTGCGTCCGCGATGAGCTACCTTGGTACGTCAAACGATTCCCATGCGCATATACTTGTACGCTAATTCAAGTTATCTGTGCACGTGAAGCCGGAGTCGATACTGTAAGTCCGCCAAATTGGCCCTTCGCATATGTTCTGACGTCGCACAGACGAATGTTACCCTGATGGCCTTCATCTTGACTATGATCCTGTTTCCGTCGGCTCTCGTGAAGGCGCAGGAAGAGATCGACTATGTCATCGGTAATGAACGGCTGCCCACATACGATGATCGCGAGTCACTCCCGTACCTAGAATGCCTGCTTCAGGAAGTGTATCGGTGAGCGCAACACGACTCAGACATCCGACAGCCCAAACTTACAGAGGTTGTAGATGGCACTCTCCCATACAGTTCGGTTCGTCCATCGTCCATCATGTGGCCGGTAAACACATGGAACTGAATGTATTTCAATGTTTAGGTTTACCTCATGAAGTTACCGAGGAGGATAACTATAGAGGTTACCGGATACCGAAGGGCACCATGGTCATGGCTAATCTGTGGTCCGTCAATACTGTGCCCACGCCGAATTACTCGACTGACTTCTTGCAGGCTCATGACACGCAATCCAGAGCTTTACCCCAACCCTGAAGCCTTCCGTCCGGAACGCTTTCTGGGCCTATCCCCCGACGAGGCCAAGCAGATGGATCCGCGGAATCTCGTCTTCGGCTTTGGACGACGGTGAGCTACTCGCTGATTCATCCCTATGCTACTTAGGGCCTAATGATATGTCCGTCGTGGGCAATTTCGGCAGGATTTGCCCGGGACGCCGCTTCGCAGATGCGAGCATCTGGCTCGCAATAGCCAGTATTGTCGCAACGTTCAACGTCCGGAAGGTGCGCGATGCAGAAGGGCGCGAGACAGACCCGGTCGTCGAGTTTACGTCTGGGTCTGTAAGGTAAGTCGTCATCCACGCCGAAGACCTATACGGAATCTCTTAGACGTGACGAACAGCCATCCGCATGACTTCGAGTGCTCAATCACACCACGGAGCGAGCGAGCTGCAAGGCTCATACGAGCTGGTGCGCGATAACACGAAGGGATGGGTGTGCAGCGAGGCTTCTAAGCTTCTCGGTTGACGTTGAGATCGATTCAACTGTATCGTACAGGACCAATGCAGTACACAGGAGCCGTCTAGCATATACAAACACGAAAGTATGCTGATTGAGGAAGAATGGCTGAGCAATGTACAACATACCATGACCCGTGCAAGCCTAGAACCACTGTAAGTGTCTGCAGTTATCAATGACGGGTAGTCAGAAACAGAGGGTCCAGGTGAATTAGAGAAACTGAAAGGACATCAATGAGGCTATTCAGGTGGACGAAGGGAGCTGTCGTAGGTCGTCGCTCGAGCCAAGAGAAATGAGATTCTGGGCGCCTTCAAGTGTGCACAGTATAGTACCGTGCATACACCCGAGACATTCCTACATAGCAAGACGCTTCATATTGCTCGTCAAGTCGCCGAGGTAATTCTGGATCTGGTTGTTGAACCTCCGAATGCCGCAGCGCTCGCTCTCGACATGCTGTGACAGCGCGCTCAGCGTAGAGAACTCTGCACCGCAGCCCTCATAGCCGCGGGGGCAACGGTACATCTTCTCTTCATGCGCGGGGCTGGCAAGGTGCTTGTTCAGTGACACGAGTGCCTTGAACTCGCGATGGCACATAAAGCACTCGTACGCCCGCCCGTTCCATGCGCGCTCCGTAGCCCATGTCGTTACCGTTGGCGCTGACCCGCCCTCACGATATCCGATCATGCGCGAAGGGTTGGTGATAACATTGTTCTTATCGTACTTCGCGGCGATGCGGTTCACCTCTTGGCGTGTTAAGCGCGAAGGGCAGGTGCCGGACTCTAGGTGCAAGATAAGCGCGGCCCCGCTGACGAACAGTTTGCTGCAGTTCATGCCCGGGCAGCGAATCGTCGCGGATGCATGTACACCAGAGCGGAGATGGCTGCGGAGGTTGCTATCGCTCTGAAACACTCGGCGGCAGTCGGGGCAGTAGTGATGCGACTGACGGTTGTGTTCGTGTAAACCCAGCGCCTCGTTGAAGATCTGAGGGAACGGCATAAGCTACAGACACGGCGTCTCAGAGAGAATGGCAAAGGGCGGGATAGAATTGGTGAAGGCGAGATAAAGTAGGACAAAGTGCGTACTTTCCGGCATGCACTACAGTAGTAATGCTTCTCTTCGTAGTGCTCCTCGAGATCGCACTGCGAGTCGAAGTGTTCATTGCAGTACTGACAGTAGTGATGTCTAGGAGAGGCGGCCCAGTGCTGTTTCAGCTGGTAGGACGTCGCGAAATCCTTGCAGCAGAAGTAGCAGATGTTGTGCGCTGCCGAGTTCTGCTCGTGTTGTTCCAGCGCACGCATGTGCGGAAAATATCTATCGCAGCGGTCGCAGTAGGACATTTCTACCAGCACGATACGCGTTAGGATTAGCAGATTTGAGGCAGAGAGGTATTCTTGAGGTAGATCATACCCTTACAGCCACACGCAGTGACTCGCAGTTGATGTCCGTGTCGAGGTCTGCCACAAAGCTTAAGGGGGGATCGTCAGACAGTCACACTCGCGGCGGGTCACAAGGGACTCCCTCTGTGACACCGCGTGACGTGCGCCTTTGCGCATGCCGCATGCGGATCGCGGTCGGTCGTGATCAGCGAACTCGCCCGTGCATACTTACGTGCACTGGCATCCCTCACTCTACTCTCACCCGCCAATCTAAGCTTGGCCAAGAGTGTGTTCTACTGTATCGGGCCATGTTCGCTCTGACCAAAGAACCAGTGTACGACACGCTACTAGGCAATGGCACACACCATAGCTGGTCGAGCTCTGGGGCATCCACTTGGTGCGTCACTATCTCGAAACTCATTAGTTGAAACGTTCTCTGGAATAAGTGAGGTCAACATCACGAAAGGTGCTGGAGTGTGCACCTCCGTTGGAATGTCTCAGCCGCATATGAAGAATCTTGTGTTGGTCTTAGGTGTACCGAGTCGATATCAAAAAGAACTTTTGCATTGAAAGGACGAGGACCGGGCAGACAATCACTACGCAATGAAGATTGGAAACGATGAAAGCCTCTGACCCGACATCCCTATGGTACTAGAGCCAGCACGCTCATATCTCGCTCGCCTGATGCCTAGGCCGATGGCGCTCCGTTTTGCCAGGCACCCTCAATGCCGCCGCATTACGTGTATCCCACAGGATGCATGATAGTGGCACGGCCTCTCATCTCAGAAGGTGTCTGGTTCCGGCTGACGATGCTTCGTATAAGAGCTTCTAGCGACAATGAATGGACATAAAGATTCCGCGCACCAAATACCAGCGGTACTTCGGAATACTAAGGTGCGTCATGCGATTGGGAGTACCCCTGATCGCGGAGGTAAGGCGACTTTCTGGCTCGCGCTCTACATAGGTGGTGAGACCACGCTTATTCCCTGCTGATGTGCATTCATTGGCGATAAGGTTGGTATTAGAGTTGACGAGCAGCACCTAGCCATAACTATATCATCACAAGACGGCAGGAGACTCGTCGTTCCTCTTGTGTACGCCGACCCTGTTCGACCGAGCTCACACAGGGCGCGTACCGGCTCTCTCCATGATTCTGACATAGCTCGACTTTGCTCTCGGTGTGGTGCTTGTCATCATTACGACACTCTATGCGACTCGGAACAGACGACTCCCGTACCAGCGACACTTTCCCCCGGGACCTCGCCCTCTCCCTATTCTGGGAAATGCACACCAGATGCCCTTTGAACATCCGGAGAAACTGTTCGCTCGGTGGCTAAATGTCTACGGTACGCACAATAAAGAACTTCGGAACTTGGCTGACCTGCTGGCCGCATCAGGTGATATGATTTTCTTGCGAGTGTTCAACACGCCTATGTTGATCGTGAACTCTGCGAGAGCGGCGCGGGATCTCATGGAGAAGCGGAGTGCGAAGTACTCTGACAGACCATACACAGTCAGATTGATCGATCTGTATGTGCACTCTCTGATCCTCTTTGCCGGTAGATGGTACATATCTGAATGACACTCTGGTTGTAGCATGGGAATGGACGTCAATATTGGGCTTATGCGCTATGACGAGACATTCCGAAAGCACCGGAAATGGATCCAGGCCCCATATTCTGACAACGCGTCGCTCGCGCAGTACAAGCTGGTACAAACCCGAGAGACGCATGCTCTCCTCCTCAACTTGCTTCACGACCCCAAGGGCTATTTAAAGCACCTCCATCGGTGAGGCGTCTCACACGCATATCACACGTTGCAAGATGCGAATGGATGTGCAACACACTACAGGTTCTCCGGTGCGTCGATGTTGGAGACGCTCTACGGACACCGTGCTGCCGATTCGGATGACGAGTACCTTCGACTGGTTGACGAAGCGAACTTATTTATCACCGAGAGTTCCACGCCCGGTGCTGGGCTTGTCGACCTTTTCCCTATATGTAAGCACGATATATGCTCGGTAACGTCAATCTGACGAGGCGTGACGATCTAGTGAAGTATACCCCTACTTGGTTACCCGGTGCCGCATTCAAGCGACTCGCATTGAGGGCACGAGCCGCTTTCGAGGAGGCGAGCATGAGGACGTACACACTCGCAGAAACGACGGCTGTAAGGACATCTGCTTTTCGAAAGTCTTACCGCTTTTGAAGCGAGCGTAGGACGACAAAATATCAATTATAGGCACCATTATCAAAGAGTGCTTAAATAAAGGTGACTTGGAGCACCAGGCTCGGGGCATCAGGATGCTCGGATTTGCTGCGTACTCTGGTATGTCTGCTCCTCCTATGTCGCAGTTGAGGATTGCTAAACCAATGTGTTTTTACTAGCGGGAACGGACACGGTTAGTCGTTGATTCTAATGATGGTTCTTGCCTGTACTTGTACGTTTATTGATATATTCAACAGACGAAGAGCGTTCTGCATAGTTTCATACTAGCCATGGTTCTACATCCGGATGTCTACACAAGGGCCCAGCAAGAGATGGATCGTTTGATTGGCAATGACAGATTACCCACGTTTCAGGACAGGGACTTGCTTCCATATCTGGAGTGCGTACTTAAAGAGACTTACCGGTGAGTCTCCATAGACCGATCACACCGAGTGGCTCCAGTTGAGCTGCCCTCACGTGGAGTTGGGCTTGCCCGGTTTGCTTGGGTGCGTTGCGAGTCAGCATGTACTATTCGCACCTCTCACTAGCCGCGGCTTTGTAGGCGTGCCACATGCATCGAGCGAGGATGACGAATACCGCGGATACTTCATCCCTAAGGGTACCACTATCGTCCCCAACCTCTGGTATGTTACACGACCGTTGTCTCTATCCGTCACCTAAAGCTTGACTGTCAATTAGGCTCATGCTACGAGACCCGGACATGTACCGCGACCCAGAGAGATTCCTTCCCGAACGCTTCTTGGACCTTTCAGTAGACGAAGTGGAACGCACCGATCCTCGGAATACCGTATTCGGACATGGCCGAAGGTATGCTACAATGCTGCATGGACAAGCGCATCGATGCGACTCATCTGTGCGTAAGGATCTGCCCAGGGCGCCGCTTCGCAGACAATAGCTTATGGCTGGCTATGGCTAACCTCATAGCGACGTTCGAGATCCGAAAGGCTCGAGATGTCAAAGGCAACGAGATTACGCCACCTGCACAGTTCGAGTCTGGGTTCACAAGGTGCGTGGTAGGATTGACTAAGTTGCATAGAGTTTCATACGCTGGGCGTCAGTGGTCCTGTGCGCTTCCAGTGCTCAATCAAGCCGCGTTCGCAACAAGCTGTGGAACTCATCGCCAGTCTTCCTTAAAGGACAATATCCCTTACTATGTGAATGAGCCATGCAGCGAGATTGGTCGTCGAGCTGACTGCATGTACAATGATCCTAGTGCTTTACGCATTAGGTAGGACATGTAAGTGTACTTTAATCCTTCGACGCAGCTGTCTACAATGAGTTGTTTGAGATTCTCTAAACACGGTTGGATGTCGCAGACAAACGGCTGTGGATGGCTAGCGGCAAATATTGAGTAGCACGAGAAGTAGTGCGAGGCATCGTATAGCTCACGTCCAAAAAGGAAAATAGGGGATGGCATGAGGTCGGTGCCATTTTCGTCGCGCGAATATCCATCATTGCGACCATTTGTGCGGTAAAGAGCCAGACATTGTCATCTGCTAGATATTCTCCAGGGAATATTCTGCCCAAACACTGCTGTAATTGAACAAGGGTCAATTGGCATGCAAGTACTAGATCAACTCACCTTCTGCCGAACCCGGAGATGAGCTTTTTAGGATCTCCAAGCTCACGTTCACCCATGTCGATACCAAGGAACCTCTCCTCACAAATCATGTTTAACAGAGGGACTCACAGCTCGGACAAGTAAATAATCCGTGGCTTGCTCGAGTATTTTGCACCCCGTGTCTCCATGAGGCCGGACGCAGCCCGAGCCGAGTTGAGAATGATCGCAGGTTGCTGGATTTTGACGTGAACGATGCCCCCCACATTCGCGGCGTAAGTGCGTGTAGTTGTTTACTAGGCCAATGTGTACTTACTGTACTGAGCACCCCACTTCGCGAATGTCTTATGTTGTTCGATGGACGGGAGATGACGGATATTACCAATGAGCCCTGCGGCCTATATGATAGCTCCAGGTGACTGTCGATAATTAGAGCTGATATCAGGCAGACAGAGGCACCATAGATTGCACTAAGCTACAGAGAAGGCTGTTGTTCTATGCAGCGTTCGCTGGTTATTGTTCTGCAGCGCGGACAATCATGGCTGCGATGCGCACACCCGACTGTTGACTAGTACAAGCGTCTGACTATTGGCGGGTCCAGTGACAATCGTCATGATTTTCGGATGACTCCAAGGCGGTTTTCTCTCCACGTGGCGGCACGGTGTAAGTAAGGAGAACAGACGCAATTAGGGACCAGCCTGCCACGAAGTGTTAAGCCGCTGGATTGGTGATAGGAACAGTGACCGGATTCTGGAGGACCTCTTACGGGTACGGGGCGCACTACGGATTGGGGCGCACCGCACGCTATGCGTGTCCACATATGCCTGTTCCGCGGGCCTGAACAAAGCAGAACACTGCTCAAATCCATATAAGACGGCCAAGTTGTCACTTCCCATATAGTCCGGACGGCGCCTATTCCTCGTAGGGGAGGAGTTTCCAAATTACCGATTCGGGCGGGAGATGCACGTGGTCGATTACGAGTCGGCGCCGCAACGCGTCGTCGACTCGTTGGCCTTCGCTGACTCTACTGGTCCTTACTGGTCTGGATGTCACTCGTACTGACTTTGATCCCCTGATCCTCTCACAAACATTTGACCTACATTCCTCACGCCTCTGACGTGCTCGGCAAGTGTCTGGACACAAGTCTTCTCTACCTTTCTCCATATCTAGCATGTCTCAAGCCGGTGGAGGGAAGCAAGTTAGTATGTACGGCCGCGGCCGAGAAGCGGGAAGCATTCAATCAGAATCGGAAGCCCAGGGGGGAACGTGGCATCCAGCCCCCTTGCCAGGGAGCCGAACAGTGGCGTACATATGATCCTGAGGTATGATCCTCTCATCCCAGCGTACAGATCCAGGCTGACGAGGCGACACTGATTGCCTACGCACTACGTAGGTTGAGTGTCGTGCTAGCACGGGCAGACTCATTAGGCCTACGCAGACGTAAGGCACGAAGAACACATGCTTTTTGTCCTTGCGTCGATTGTCTGTTCCGGCGGCCGGAATGGATTCTATGTGAGATTCGCGAACTTGATCCCCACCCCTTCCTCTTGTCCTCGAGGCAGACGTCAGTGGTAGGTACATATAAACGCAGTGACTCTCGGCAATTCTGTATCTGTTCTTAAACCAGCGACTTCAGCCGCATCCCAGCTGCCCATGGCCTACTGCGATCGCTGCGGCCGCCATTTTGGGAGTGAACATGCGCTCGAGCAGCACCGCGAGAACTCGAGCGCGCACAACGTCTGTGACGACTGTGATAAAGACTTCCGAACGTACGATGCGTTGAAACAGCACTGGTCGAACACTCGTAGACATCATTACTGCCGATCTTGCGATGAGCACTTTGACGATGAAGAAGACCTGGAGAAACACTTTGAGGACGCTCACTTCTACTGCTCACCATGCGGAGTGGTAAGCTTCCGACTCGACTACTCGTAATATTTGAAGCCTGTGTCACACTCACCACTGCCCTGTTGCAGTTCTTCCACTCCGCCTACCTCCTGCACGAGCACAACCGCCAGTCGCACCACTACTGCCCGGACTGTCGCCGGCATTTCCAGAGTGACAGTAACCTACAGCACCATCGACGCTCTACTCTCCACGCCGGCGCGAGCGTACCGTGCCCGGGCAACAAGTGCCGCAAGATGTTTGTCAGCGGTGCCGCGCTCGTTCTCCACCTCGAGTCGGGAACATGCCCGTCCCGCGTCACACGCGACGCGGTTAATCGCGTCGCGGCCAAGTACGATACCCAGCACGTAATCACGAACCCCGCGCGGATGATTGCGTACGGCGAGGGCGGCACGGGGTCGGTGGTGACATGGGCGACGGAGCGCGCGTGGAACGGGTGGAAGTATGAATGCTTCCTATGCCATCGCGAGTTCCACACGCTGGCAGCGCTCAACCAGCATTTGGCGAGTCCGGCGCACGAGGACAAGATGTATCGGTGCCCGCGCGGATACTCGGGCTGCGGTGCCGAGTTCAAGACGCTGAGCGCGCTGTGCCAGCATGTGGAGAGCGAGCAGTGCAATATCCGCCGGTTCAACCGGAAGATGCAGGACTACCTCGGCGACCTGACAAGCAATATGAAGAGGCTCGGCATCTGAGGCGTCCTGACATTGCGCACCGTTCGTCCTTGAGCTTATGTTCCTCTCAGTTCGCCGTCCCCTGCCATCAGACCATCATCCATAGCAATAAGAATCCGTTTCCACTGCCGACTTCGATGTACCAACAGCAATATTCCCGTCCTTTCGTATGCATATATGAAGTTTGTCGCCATCAAGCACATCATTGCTTCCCTTCACATGAGTGTTGTTACTCCGACACCGTGTCTATCATCAGCAGATTCAAGAGGATTGATTGTACTGTGCTTAATTTCGCGTTTGCATGCGGGGAAGGTATTACTTAAGTAAGTATCAGTTGATATCGCCACCCGTCGGGTTATGCCGATGGGCTTCGAGGCTACCATGACGGAGTCGCAACCTTTCAGCTCTTTCATCAAGTCCTCAAGGCACCAACAGCATCATCGCACTATCAGCTACTCGGCATACGTCCATATTAATAAAGAAGCCTTTACCAATATATAAAGAAGCCTTTACCAATATGAACCTATGTATGCCGGACCGTAGCGTGGACTTCTCACTCCATTTTGACCTGACCGAATTTACCGCTCCGAGCCGTTCTGAGATAAGGTATGCCACAGACTCGGTGCATACACGTACTGATTATATTCAGATCAATATTGAACTGCTTCTCTTATGCTTCCGAGTCATCGATGCCTTCGTCATGTATCGCACATCGCTCGCATGTGAGTAGCGGCGGCGGTCTTATTGTCCGGCTTCTTGCATTTCCATCAATTGCTCATGACAAGCGATTAGCCTTGCTCAAAGTTCGGCTGCGGGACGTACGGGACGATCGAGAGAGTGCGGGAAGAATTAGGCGAGAAGGGGCGACGTACCTTTACTGAGGTTAATTGAGAAAGGCCGCCCAAGGCGTGACATGTGCATCATATATTAATCAATTCGACTGTGTCATCTGCTGCATCTCCCCCACCTACTCTTGCAACTCATGCACACTCAGTATACATTGGACGGCTCTCCTACCATCTGCCTTTCGCCGCTGCGTCGCCTCCCCTTGTCCCGG